>JANHMN010000019.1:49472456-49500587 GCA_030674055.1 Rhabdomys pumilio | reverse complement strand
GGCAAGTTAGTATAACAATTGACACACACTTCACTCTATCTGATTTATGCTTTCACCTTCTCTTCTTTATATAATGCAGCTTCATTTTTATTATGTGAGTGTGTGTGTATGTGTGTGAGTGTGTGTGTGTGTGTGTGTGTGTATCACAGATGTGGATATCAGAGGATGGTTTCTGGGAGTCAATTTTCTTTTTCTTCCGTGTGAGTTCAAGGTATCAAATTCAGGTCATAAGGCTTAGTGGCAAGTACCTTTTACTGCAGATTCATCATCTTAACTGGCTGAACATTGTTAACCTAAATTATAAGTCATAGTGTCTTTTGAATGGGGAGTCATAAAAATTGGCAAGGATAAAAGATTTCTCAATGTTCAAAATTAATTTAGAATCTTATATGTAATGAATCTAAGGTATTTCTAGAAGCACTCACCCATGTTGCATTGTTTGACTTCTCTGTAGCCTCACTTCTAAGCACATAACATGAACACTTTACAACATGTGTGTTGACATATCACACAGCATCAGAGAATGCTCCCGAACACAGCTCAGCTCAGATTCAGGACTTTTATAGTATGAATAGCACCAGTTTTTTTCCAAGTTATTTATACAAAGTTTTCTGTTCTCATAAAAACATAATGATTTAAGTTTTTTAAAGTGACTTTCATAATTTTCTATCATCATTTCTGCTTGAATAAAAATGACCCCATAGGCTCATATTCTTATATGGTTGGTGGAACTGTTTGGGAAGGATTAGGAGGCGTGGCCTTGTTGAAGGAGACTAGCTCTCTCTGCCCTGTGATTGTTTCTCAAGACAGGAGCTCTCAGATGTTGCTCCACACCATGCCTGCCTACTGCTGTACTCCCCGCCATGATGGTCGTGGACCCTAGCAGTCTGAACTGAAAGCCCTAAATATATTCTTTCTTCTATAAGTTGCCGTCATCATGGTTTCTGATCACAGCAGTAGAAAAATAAAACAATTATCCAACATGAAGTAGCAAATTAGTATATCTTTGGATTATATTGTTAGAATTCTTGATTTTAAAAGTTGATGTTTGGCCACTTGTGCAGTAGTGGTACTACTGTTGTGGAGGTAAATAATTCCTCTCTAATGGATTTAAGGTCTCTCTAGAAAAGTCTACAATTGTAAACCTGGTCAAAAAACGATGGTAGGGGCAATGACAGGCCTTAAAAGGCAGTGGCTTTTAACCTGTGGGTCACAACCTCTTTGGAGTCTAATGACTTTTTCATGGAGGTTTCATAGCTGATATCCTTCATATCAAATATTTACATTATGATTCATAACAGCATCAAAGTTACAGTTATGAAGTAGCAATGAAATAGTTTTGTAGCTGTGGGTCACCACAACATAAGGAACTTCGTTAAAGAGGATCGGCATTAGAAAGCATAAATAGCTCCAATCCAACAGTCATGTAGATGTTTACACTAAATGAGTCCCAAAACCAAACCGAAAGTCACGGATCTAGAAAGGAGACTACGGGTAAGTGGGGATTTATAGAGTTTGAACAGAGATGGGAAGAAGGAAGAGGAAACAATCAGATCTATTATATGCATGTATGTAATTATCAAAGAACAAACTTAATTTTTCTACATTTGGTCTTTGAATTTTGATTTGGGATTAGTAGAGAATTTCTAACCATTTCTGAAGTAGCCCACCATTTTATATTACATGTTTATACAAAAATGTATTTTAGCATTGACAATTATAAAATTAAAATAGCTGTCAATTTTGGAAAACGCTAAAGATGCATACATCTTATAGAATCAAATATTTGACTAAAGGGTGAGGGAAATGGTTCAATGGTTGAGAGCATTTATTGCTCTTGCAGAAGATTTAGGTTCAGTACCAAGTGCCCATCTACAGAAGTTAGTTCTTTTCTTCCAACCATGATGGCCTTGGAAATTGTCAAGTTAGTGGCTGGCATGTTTTCCCACTGAGCTGTCTCCAATTAAGATTTACATCATTTTCCCATATACACCAAGATCATGTGATCTTTGAAAAATCATGTGATTTTTCCTTAGAGGAAAAAGGGTCTCAAGTGGAAAAAAGTCTAAAAATCTTTGTACTGGAAAGCTCTTCCTCTTAGTTTGAAGACCTTACAGACAAGTGAGGTACTCTGATACTCTACGTGACCTCCTATCTATCCCATAATAACAACACTATTACGTTTTCTGTTCGTGGTTTTATGTATGTGTCTGAAAGGTTTGTGGTTCCTTCAAACACAAGTCCCAGTTGTACATGTCTTCCACCTAGCCCAGTGCCTTCACATACACGCGTTGAGCCAATCAACATTTGTTGGATATGTGAATCTACATGCAGAAAAGTAATGAAGCCACAAAACATAATTGCTGAAAGATACAAGAGCTGTATAGCCCAACCTTTTGTCATCAGACATCAAATGATAAAATATGAAGTAATTTATCCCAAGTCAGCTGTGTAGGCAAAAGTCATGAGTGCGTACTAGTTCTTCACTTTTTTCTACTTTAACACATTTCATTTTTAATGAATTCTATAACTCAGGCTTCTCAGTTTTCAATAGAACTTTTTTTTCACCAAAGATGAGTAATTGAGACTTTAGCAATTGCTCTTATTGTAATAAAACAGACCAATATTCCTTTTTTTTAACCAACACAAATTGCAAGTTCTTGACAATAGAATTGATTACTCACCGCCTCACTCAGATTGTAAGGTGTGCCACTGTCAAGCTGCCTGCCCTGCAATGAAGAAGGAGCAATAAACACAATCAACACCATCAATATCATCAATACCCCACCAATGTACCATTACACTTTTTTAAACAGGCTTTCTGAAATAGAATGTTTCCCAATGGTAGAGTGACTTGCCAAGTGTTTTCAAGTCATCTAATCTGGTGCAAACCACATATGTAGTACCTAGAAATTCTGCAGCATCTGCAAGGATGGGCATGAGAGCCTGGCTCGGAAAGGACAGCAGGGAGTCTTGGCGAATTAAGTGAACCTGTGGATTAGGTCTCCTGAATTAGAAAAAGTACTATTTTTAATTTTCCTTCTCTTTTTATTACCTAGTAACTATGGGTTACTGAGTAATTCCACAAATTTGGAGTGTCATATTTAATAAAGCATAAATTATCAGCCAGGCAGTGATGGTGCACATCTTTAATGCCAGCACTTGGGAGGCAGAGTCAAGTGGATCTGAGTTTGAGACCAGCCTGGTCTACAAAGTAAGTTCCAGAACAGCCAGGGCTACACAGAGAAACCCTACCTTGAAAAAACAAACAAACAAAACAAACACAATTTCTCTCTTCATTTCTCACATATTTGAAACTTTTAAGAAGGCATTTGTGGGACTGGAGAGATACTGGCTCTTTTCAAAACATGGGGTTCGATTCTGAGTACCTACATGGTAGCCACAACCACCTGTGACTCCAGATCCTAGGAATCTGATGCCCTCTTCTGGCCTCTGCAGGCACTAGGCATCCACATGGTACAAAGATGGAGGCTGTCATCTAGGGACCTGCCAGCTCTCTGGTCATGCTGCAGTGGAAGCCACCACAATGTCTGAGTATTCGGTGGTCAGATGGGAAAGAATGAGAACCAGAGCAGCTTGAGCACTGTGAAGACAGATGGAACTAGAGACCTGAGTGTAGAAAGGAGTGGCCAGCCCCACCACCTGGGGCCATGGTGAGGTCCCAGCCCCAGCTGTCGCTGAGGGCCATGTTTGAGTCTGTGGTTATGCAGCAGCAAAGGTGGATGTCAATGCCCGGGGCTCAAATTACCACTAGAGAACTTAGGAACATCCCTGATCCAGGCAGCTCCTGGGGACCACGTGGCACTCAGAAGAGCAGGCCCCAAACTTTGCCTAAGCAGCACAGTAGTTCCGGCCCTGGTAGACGGGGAATAAGTGAGCCTTCCTAATCTTAATATCCTAACCCCCTGCCTCTACCTCTACGGTGCTGGATTATAAGCATGAGCCACTATACCAGGCTTCTAAATGTCTAATAGGACGTCGCTTCCCTGAACTTGTTCAAAATGAAGTTTTGATTCCTATAGGATGATTAAATCCTAATAATATTAATTCAAATAGAAGATAACTGATTTGTAATTTATTATTTCCCCATCCCTTCAAAAACTATGCTAACTCGTAGAGGCAAAATAGAAGATGCTGAGTTGAGTTTGTGTCCGTGTTAAAACATAGAAGCAGGAGATTCCTGACGGCCACAAAGCCATAACGCAACAAGCCTGCTTCCAGGTGTCACCACTGGTAGAGAGGAAATTCAGCCAGCTGCACAGAATGGCAGCCAAGTGGCCTTGGGCAAGGATCCTTTGTGGTATTCTGAAGAAGTGAATTGTGTCAGCTATTTCCCTACCTCCATTCATTCACTGTCCCCCTCACAATCATAAGAGCTCACATTTATAGAATCATTCCTACTTTCCAGGCACTTTTAGAGGCATTTTATGCTACATCTCAATAAGCTGTCTCAACAACCCTACAAAACACGGTCTATTACTAACCCCGTTTTATAGCTGAGGTCCAAAGAGGTTTGTTAAACAGGTTGAGTTCCAATTTCGGGGTACAGGCAACCTATGTTTCTTATGAACACCCTAGAACCCCTTTCTCTGAACTTTGGACCTGCAGCTCTTCCAGCAGCTACGGGAACCGGGTTCACATAAGAGGAAGGCTGGGAATGAAAGGGGAATGGAGGGGTAGAGAAATATGGGGCCAAGACAACGTATTCTGATCAAGGCCCGAAGTTTAAAGCTCAGCAGCCCATTCTTCTTAGCTCCTATACAGACTGCAGGACGCCAAGGCTGGCAATGCAATGCCTCTCCTAGGTCCTACTGTTGTTTGGTCTATTGTGGTAAAAGACTCGTAGGCCTGCTCGGGCCTGGGCAAAGGGCACACCTGCAAAGCTCCAGTTGCTCCGGTTATCTACCTCCAACCCGCAAACATGGTTCCACATCACAGACCCTCTTGCTGTTGCAACACTCACTCCTTGGCACAGCCTTCTCTACTCTGGGACCTGAGCTGGAACAAATCAAATCCTTAACTTCCTCCCTCACTAATGGAACTAAGTGGCCTGCTCTGCATTTAAACTCAGTTTAACATATACTTGCTCCTTAAAAGAAATGCTTGACTTAATATTTTTTTTATTCCACGTATAAGAAGAATAATACCTGATACATAAGTCACTTATGGTGCTTCAGATCTATAATTTCAGCATTCAGGTGTCTAAGACAAGAGGATTGATTCAAATTTCAGGCCAGAGGGTGAAACTCTGACTCAAAACACAGACACACACACACACACACACACACACACACACCAGGAACAACAACTATGAACTGGAGAAACAGCTCAACAGTTAAGAGAGCACTGACTGCTCTTCTGGAGAACCTGGTTTTAATTCCAAGCACCCACATGGCAACCCATCACTGTCTGTAACTCCAGCTCCAAGAGTTCTGACACCTTCACACAGATACACATGCAGGCAAAACACCAAGGCATATAAGATAAAAATAAATAATTAAAAAAGAGTAACTTCTCCACAAAAGAATTGAAAAAGATTAAACTCATAACATTCCGAGAAAATTCAATCAGATAATGCACTACTATAATACAATTTTTTTATGTTTTTATGTATCAGTTAAAAAGTAGAGTTGGTGCGTGACTCGGTGATACAACAGTAGCTTGTCATATGCAAGGCTCTAGGTTCAAACACAGCACTGCCAAATATAAACACATAGATTTAATTTTTTAAAAATTTTACCCAGGTAGTGGTAGTACATACTTTCAGTTCTAGCATTCAGAAGGAAAAAGCAAGGGGATCTCTTAGTTTGAGCCATCCTGGTATACAGGATGAGTTCTAGGACAGCCAGAGCTACACAGAGAAACTCTGTCTCAAAAAATCTTTTTTAATAAAAATTCCAATTCAGTTCAGGCTTTTAAGTATCTGTCCTCACCTGGTGCAAGCTTGCTATATGCAGCTTTTCACACAGACTCCTGATCGAATAATCTCAAATAAGTTTCTTAATGTTCAGGGCTAAAAACAAAAAAATCATCTTTTGATGTTCAGGGCTAAAATAAATCATCTTTGATATTTATTAATACATTATTTTCTTCAAAGTTATAATTTACCACCTAGTCTATAGTGGATGCTGAGTCCAGCTTACCCACACCTTTGTTAACCATGGGCATTTTTCATAAATACTCATCTCTTTATCAAGCTAATAGCAGAAATAATTTATTGGTTTTTCCTTTCCAGTTCTTTGCTTGACCTGAGGTTGACTATTGTCACATGCATTTTAGCAGTTTATAATTATTACATTTATTGGGTGGTGGCTTGAGCATGTCACAGGAAAGATGTGACAGTCATAGTAAAACTTGAAAGAGTGGGTTCCCTCCTTCTACCATATGGGTCCTAGGGATTGAACCCAGGTCACTAGGCTTGGCTCAAGCATTTTTGCCCACTTAGCCATCTCACTAGCCCTAAAGTTCCTTTCTGCAGTTAATCATATTCCTGTTTTAAGTGCTTTTGTGTATATCCAGTGTAAAAATAAAAATCCAAAATTTTATTTATCACTTGCAAAATCTTTTTCCACACTGGAGCTTTTTCTTTTATCATTTCCTGTCTATTTTCCTAATAAACAAAATAATTGAAGTTTTAAATAGTTAAACTATTAGGAAGTCTGGATTTGTTTTTAGGCTTTTCTTTTTTAAGATTTATTTATGACATTGTGTGAATATGAAAGTTTTTCCTGAATGCATGCATGTTTATCATGTGCATCCCTGTTTGTAAGCCACCATGGATTCATGGGAACTGAACCCAGGTTCTTGGAAGAACAAATGTTCTTAACCTCAACCCACCTCTATAGCCCCATTGTAGGCTGTAGGGCCTGGTTCTGATGTTTTGATCGGGAATCTGTGTGTGAACACTGAAGGTCCTGTTCCCCAATTGCTTCTTGATTGATCAATAGAGATGATGGTGGCCAATGAGCTGGGCAGAATGGGCAGGACTTCCAGTTTTCCCACAGGCAGGCTAGCAGACACAGGAAAGGAAACGGGTATTCACCACGCTTCAGAGGGAGAAAGAGCCATCACCCAAGTAAGATCTCGGGCAGAGTGGCCATCAGCTGCCTCTCTGACTGGGCCTGGGGTAGCAGGCAGGATATTAGAAACATAACTAAGCTGAGGGCAGATTTAGGGGGCTGAACAAGGAGAAGGTAACTGAGCAACTGAACTGAGTATAGAGTTAGAGGTGTTGAGCTGGGAATGAAGAGACGGGCAGGCTAGCCGTGAGAGGCTTAGAAGAGCCTAGCCATTGAACTAAAGCATATCAAAGATAAGCTAGTGCGTGCGTGCATGCGTGCGTGCGTGCGTGCGTGCGTGCGTGTGTGTGTGTTTCTCATTGCTGGATCTGAAGGAACCTGGGCAGGGTTGGTATCTTGGTTTGCCAGGAGCTTAAAGCTGGGTAGCAAAAACAACATGCTACAGTAGGCTTTCTATGACACTCCTACTCACAGGTTTTTGGCGTTTTCCCTTATAAATTTGTCTGCTATTTTAATGAAAAATAGTCATAGGTTTTTTTGTTTGTTTGCTTTGTTTTTGAATGTGTTTTTATTCTTGACTACTTGTATTTTAATCATACCCTTTTTGTAGCCCCTAGAAGTTATGTGCACCTGGTGGTAATGGAGGGATTCTGTTTTCTATGTTCATGGTACCTAACAGGGCATCTGGAGGATTGAGTTCTCAAGGTCAGCCAACTACATAGGGAGTTCAAAACCCAGCCTATGATACCCCATGTCAAAACAAAACAAAAAACGTGGATCTATATTAGTTTGAATCTTTATCTATAAAGCTAGACGTTGTAACGTGCAGCTATAATTTCAGAACTTAGGAGATAGAAGCAGGGGAATCTGAGTTTGAGGACAGCCTGATCTGCAAAGCAAGGTCTAGGACAGCCAGGGCTACACAGAGACAATATCTCTATCTGTCTATCTATCTATCTATCTATCTATCTATCTATCTATCTATCTATCATATACATATACATATACATATACATATACATATACATATACATATACATATACATATATATTTATTACTTAAAAGAGTTTGTCTTAAAAATAACAAAGAATGAGTTGTCAGACTTCTGATCCCTGCGTTAATGAGGTTGTATGCCTCAATAAAATAGGAAGACATGTGTTTGTCCTCAAGTGTATTCTGGTGTCAACTGTGAGTTGGAAATTGATGACTGTGAATCCCCACGGTGTCTGCTTGGTGCCATGTGTCAGAATGCTCTTGGGGCTTACTTTTGTGACTGTGCACCTGAATTCCTTGGAGACTGTGCACCACTCTGCACTCAACTTTGATGAATGTGCCAGCCAACCATGTCTCCATGGGGATCTATGTGTGAATGGAAGAAACAACTACTACCATGACTGCACAGGGTGTGGATTCACAGGGGAACACTGTGAGACCTTGATGCCTCTTTGTGGGTCAAAGCCTAGTCACAATGATGCTACATGTGAAGACATTGTTGACTGCTATATTTGTCATCGCTGACCTGGAAACATAGGTACCCTGTGTGAGATTGACATAAATAAATGTATTAGCAACCCCTTCCAATTTTCGGGAAAATGTGCTGAACAATCTCTTTGGACACATGTCCTGTCTTCCTATTTTAACTACCCTGGAGCCTCAGGCTATGTTTGTATCGATTACATACAGCCTCGAATACATACAGGAGCCTAGTATAACTGTCCTCTGAGAGGCTTCATCCAGCAGCTGACCAAAACAGATGCAGAGACCCACAGCCAAACATTAGACAGAGCTCTGGAAGTCTTGGGGAAGAGTTAGAGGAAAAATTAAGGAAACAGGTGGGGGGATAAGGACTCCAAAATAAGATCAACAGAGTCAACTATCCTGGATATTTGGGGCTCCCAGAGACTAAACCATCAATCAAAGAGCATACAAGGGTTGAAACTATTGCCCCACACACATATGGAGCAGAAGTGCAGCTTGATCTTCATGCAAGTGCCCCAACAACTGGAGTGGGGCTTACCCTGACTCTATCGCCTGCCTCTGGACCCTGCTTCCCTAACTAGGCTGTCTTGTATGGCTGCAGCTGGGAAGGAAGTCCTGCAGTGATTTGAGGTGCCAGGGTAGGTTGGTTTCCTCTGAGAAGGAGACCTCTGCCTTCTCAGAGGTGAAGGGAAGAGGGATGGAGGAAGGGTCTTGGGAGGTGGGACTGGGAGGAAAGGGGGCTGCAATCTGGATGTAAATAAATAAATAAACAAATAAATAAATAGAAAAAAGCAGCAAAGAATAAATTGTCAACTTTATCCTTATTCCTTATATACATAGTTTTAGATTTGGATTATTTTTCCTTTTTACTGGCCAATCTATTTCTACATGAAAACAAGCTATGCAAATTTCTAGATGTTGCACAGAATTTGAGAATTAGTCCATTATCTTATTAAGATTTGTTTTTTATAATTTTAAGTTGTGTGTGGGGAGGAGATTCTAGTGTGCACTTGAATACAGGTAATCATGGACTAGAGGAATCAGATTTCCCTGGAGCTAGAGTAGTTGCGAGCCCGAAACCTGGGTGTCAGCTGGGTTAGACCCTGGCTTAGAGCCTAGGTTAAGAAACCAAGCCTGAGGGCTCTGCAAGGGCAGTACACACTCTTAACCATTAAGGAGTCTCTCCTGCATGCACCATAACCCAGTTATCTTGTTTTTGTTGTTTTTTAATGTTTTATGTTGACATACAAAAAAAGGTATTGATTTTTTTAAACATTTTTTTGTTTTGTTTTTTGTTTTTGAGGCAGGGTTTCTCTGTGTAGCCCTGGCTGTCCTGGAACTCACTCGGTAGACCAGGCTGGCCTCGAACTCAGACATCCGCCTGCCTCTGCCTCCCAAGTACTGGGATTAAAGGTTTGTGCCACCACTGCCTAGCTTAAGCATTTTTTTTTTTTTTTTTTGGTTTTTCGAGACAGGGTTTCTCTGTGTAGCCCTGGGCTGTCCTGAACTCACTCTGTAGACCAGGCTGGCCTCAAACTCAGAAATCCGCCTGCCTCTGCCTCCCAAGGATTAAAAGTGCACGCCACCACCACCCGGCAAGCATTAAATTTTTAATGTTTAATTTTTAAGCTTATGTTTTCTAATAGTCTTTTACTTGGTTCCTGGTTGGTAAATTCTAAGCTGTATCATTATTATTGTCTAATTCGTCAAAGCTATGAAACTACAATACAATACATGAGTAATTTTTAACTGTCTAGTGATCAAAACATGGGCATGTCAGCATACTGCAATGTCCCCGAGGGCACTGGTCACATCGTATTGACCCTGTTGAGTTTCCAGCTGCAGCCACTGCAGAATTGGGGTTATACAGATTTCCAGAGACTCTACTGAATAGAACTGGCACTGCTAAGTCCTGAACTTAGTCCTCAGTTGTTAACTCATTTTTAAAACTGAGTAAATTGTGATAAAGCTAAGTCTTTAATTTTCTGCTGTGAGAGCTGGAGAGATGGCTCAGTGGTTAAGAGCACTGACTGTTCTTCCAGAGGTCCTGAGTTCAGTTCCCAGCAACCACATGGTGGCTCACAAATGTCTGTAATTGGATCTGATGCCCTCCTCTGGCATATCTGACAACAGCAACAGTGTACTTATATACATAAAATAAATCTTTAAAAAAAATTTTCTGCTGTGGCCTAAGGATCTACAGCAAAATGCAATTCTACAACTTATTTGACTATGAATCTTTGGGGGACGGTTGTTTGTTTGTTTGACTAATTGATTGATTCGTTGATTGATGGATTCTATTTTATAAGCCATCTCATAATATTAATAGTCTTGAGAAGATTCACTTTTTTTTTCTGGAGCACATGGCATCTAGGATTGAAATATAAGACCAGTAACATATTGAGCTCACACAGAGTCTCTCAGTCAATACAAAATCCCCGCTGCTCAAGCACAGAGCTCAAGCCCCCCCACCCCACCCCACCCCCACACACACACAATTCTAGCATTCTTTTCTGTGGTTGGCTAATTGTCACTGTCTCTCTCACTCTGTATACCAGTCTATCCTGGAGCTCACTCTGTAGCCCAGGCTGACTTCAAACCTGTCCTGATTCTGCATCTGCCTCCTGACTGCTAGGGTTATAGGCATGAATCACCATGCTTGACTTAACTCTAACATTCTTTTATTCAACATCTTGATATCAAAAATGTCCTTCACAGCAAGCATCCACATTAAAAGAGATGGCAGAGAATACTAAGGCGAGAGTATCTCATGCCTCACAGTGGCTGTGCTCAGTTGTCCATCCACCTACTTCTGTCCCTCCCAAACCTGCGTGGGAGGCTCAGCTCAGAACACTTTATTACATTTACTGGTCAAACCAGCAGACTGTGTCTCTTGCAATGGCCACCTCAGGGTCTGTGCCCTCCTCTGTAGGTGGTGAACAGGAAGGCAGCTCAACAAAGGAACTGACTGTCTGTCCGGGCTGCCAAACCCCGAGGGCATGGAGCCCACACAGAGAGAGCAACAATAAGAATGAGAAACAAAATGAAGACTGTGGTCTGCAAAAATAACCAAAGTCAGTGTCAAGAGTAAGAAAATGGACGTCCTGCAGTGGTCCGTGCTCTTGATAGAGCTCCCTAAATGTGGTAGAGACCTTATTTCCAAAGAACTTCAGGATCTAAAGGGAAATCCATAATATAAGGTGAAATGAAATGATTGTATGTAAAATTATACATAGGTTTAAGCCAGCCATAGTAGCTTGCTACTGTAATTGTAATCCTAGGCAGGCTGGAGCATGAGGATTGCCAGGAGTTTGAGACCAACTTTGATTACAAAGTGAACCTCTGTCTCAAGAAAATTATATATACACACAACATACATATCAAGATATGTTTGAGAAAAATATCAAGGGCTGACAGAGGAACTACCAGTCTTTATTCTTTTCTCTTTATCATTTAAACGTATGTGTATAGATAGACATATATGCATATTTTGCCACATATCCATTGACTTATCAGGAAGTGAATGAGGAGGTTTCTTTTAGGGCGGAAGACCGTAGTCACATATAGTTCCTGTAGGCTGGACTGGCATGACATTCCTGGCCCTCCTGCCTCGGCCTCCCTCGCAATACTTGATTTCTATTTCTAAGTTTGTAGCACAACTACAAAAAGCCAAAGCAAAGCTGTCTGCATCCTATGCAATGAGATTTTGGCTTAGACTTCTGTAACCTCTTTCTAAATTGCTACTATCGACAGTTTGCCTGGGCAACAATCTATTGCTTTACTTAAATTAAAACGTACGTGTGTAACACAGTGTTCTAATCTGCTAGATAGCTCTACCTGGAATACCTCAGCTTAAGAATGAGTACAGTGTCAGACACTTTGTTTCTTTGTAAGAAAGGTACAAAATGACATACCTAATCTATCATGTAATTTAACCCTTAGATAGGAACAATGCATTTCTTCTTGGTCACAGCTTTTGGTTTTTCATGTTAATTTATAAATATAAAATATAAAACTTAAAAATAAACGTAATAGCTGTTTTAAGCACACATAAGTCATTATTGAGGCAATCTCAGACAGTACAGACAAAAGGGGCAACAATAAGAAAGAAAAAAATGTTCACGTCAAAACTGATTAGTCAAACCTGATGAATTCTTAGGAAAAAAATAAAGAGACATAAATAATCTTGTTTTTTGATACAAAATGTGTATCTAGCCTCTGCACCTGCTTCCTAGTGAGCAATCCATGCATAATACAATCACTGCTAACTGGGAAACAGAAAGTTTAAAGTGTACCAAAAGCCTATCTTATATTTTAAACAAATATTAATAATTTATAGTAAATTACTAAGGAGAATATTTTACAGTTTGTAAAATCTGATTTTATTTAAGGCCTCCTATTCCCCTAAAAATAATCTAGAACTTGACAACAATTAAATAAAATATTCTTCCTTATATTTTGAAGCTATCTATATATTTCTTCTACCTTCAAGGGGACAATAAGCAGCTTTCTTTGAGACCTTGTCACGAAAGGAAAACAAATCTGTCAGTTACAAGTGGGATTGTGTTCTAATCTCTGCAAAAAGTCGGTAAACTTACCAGGTTAGTTACACAGGACGTTAGGCAGCTGCTCAGAACTGTACCCTGCACCACAGAGATCCATATGCACCCAAGGACCACAACGTTCACAGGTTTCGGGGTGAGCCAGTGGATGCTCTTCATCACTCAGGAGGGCTGGCTTCCTACACAGCTGGTGCCCTCATATCTCCATAATGCTTTAAGAATTCTTTAGGCTTCATACTTCAGTTGCAAGTGTGACTAGTGGGTTTTCTGTTTTCTTTTGCAATGTTAGAGTATCGTTCTCTCTTAAAAGAATATTGAGGCCGGTTAGTTTAGACCTTTGGATCTTAGATAGCCTGGAAGCTTCCTTTTGCTCCCATAATGAAAGACGTTCCCTGGCTAAAGGTTAGATTATGGAAGAGCTCTCCACATGCAAAATAAACAGCAGGAACTTTCTTTCCAGCCAGCCAGGCCACACAATCCTGACGCAGAACACTTAGGTCGGTCAGCCAGCCACCCCACACTTCTTTGAGGTTGACTAAGCTATGCAGGAAATTGGGTTTTGACTGTGCATGCTTAGCAAACCGTATCTCATAACTATTTTTAAAGCTGGAAGCTTTAATAGTAAGCAATGAGTTAGAGAAGAAAATAGGAATGTTTTGAAACCAAACACTTTTTTTTTTTTTTTGAAAGAGAAAAAGAAGCTGAAAACTACTAGACATGTTCTCTGAGGCCAAGTTCAAGACAAGGAAGTTTGTTAAAGAACTCTCAGAATTTTACTACATATTAACTAAAATACTGCCTTATCAGGTCTATTGAGACAGAAACCAAGCACCATAGAGAACTAAGACACTTACAAGTGTAGTGCCTTGTACATGGTATAGAATCTCTGGGTCTATCACCCAGACAGGGTTCATGTGAAGCTGCAACAAAGAATTTAAAACCTGCAAGCTACAGAATTCAGTCATTCTGGATAGATTGACTCTGGTTTCTCTACACCATCCCCCAACCCCCAGACAGAATCTTCTATGCCTAGGTTAGTCTTCAAGTCCCTACGTAGTTGAGGATAACTTTGAATTTCTGCCCCTTCTGCCTCTTCCATATTTTTTAAGATTTATGATTGATTGATGGATGGATGGATGGATGAATGATAGATAGATGATAGATAGATAGATAGATAGATAGATAGATAGATAGATAGATAGATAGATAGTGTTCTGCCTTTGTGTACACCTATGTGCCAGAAAAGGGCACCAGATCTCATTAGCTGATGGTTATGAGCCACCATGTGGTTGCTGGGGAATGAATTGAGGACCTCTGGAAGAGCAGGCAGCACTCTTAAATCTTCCCCTTCTGCCCACGTGTTCTTTGTTAGGCTGCTGTCTTTTTCAGAAATACACAATAAAGAACAGAATATTCCGCTACTCTGTTTCTTGATTATAGGAATCTGTACATCTTTCTGAAGAAAATAATTTTTACCCTCTTACAAATTAAAATTGTAATCTGTATTTGGTGGCCAAATGTGGCCTGAAAACTTAAGACATTCATTTATTTGACTATTGGTGGGGGTATGAAAATGTACTGTAACTTGAAGATTGAGTGTTTGCTCTGGGTTTTGCAATCTCATGAGCACATAATTTCACAAGAGTGTAAGGACATGTGTGTTTAAAGATAT
Organism: Rhabdomys pumilio; assembly: GCA_030674055.1. Classification (NCBI taxonomy): domain Eukaryota; kingdom Metazoa; phylum Chordata; class Mammalia; order Rodentia; family Muridae; genus Rhabdomys; species Rhabdomys pumilio. The sequence goes on along the minus strand of JANHMN010000019.1, from coordinate 49,485,833 downwards.
TTGCTATATCTATTCACATCAAGAAAAATCAGCCAAGCATGGTGGCATGACCTATAATTTCAGCATTCAAGAAGCTGAGGCAGGAGAGCATTACCTCAAATTTTGTGCCAGCTTGTGCTTCACAGTGAGTACCAGACTAAGCAAAGGTATGTAACCGGGAACAAAAGGAGGAAGAAGAGGAGGAGCAGGAGGAGAAGGAAGAGGAGAAAGAGGAGAAGAGGGAGGAGTGGTGGTAGGTGGTGGTGGTGGTGGTGGTGGTGAAGAGAAAAGAAAAAAGGAAAAAGCCAAGGATGGTGGCACTGGCCCATAATCCCAGAGTTAAGAATTTGGAGACAAAAAGATCAGGAATTCAATGCCAATTTTGACTGCATGGTGACTTTGAGACCACCTGGGCTATGTCAAACTCTGTCACAAATATATATACAAGAGGAGGGGGGAGTGGTGATGTACACCTTTAATCCCAGCATTAGGGAGGCACAGACAGGTAGAATTCTGAGGATGAGTCCAGCCTGGTCTACAAGTTCTAAGACAGCAAGAGTTACACAGAGAAATTTGTCTTAAAAAACTAATATGTGGGTTGTGTGTGTGTGTGTGTGTGTGTGTGTGTGTGTGTGTGTGTGTAAGCATGAGCTGTGCTGTCTTTAAAAATCACAGGGTCACATTTGCTGCATTCCACTGGTAACCAGAATTACAGACCTGCTCAGATTTTGGAAGAGAGAAATTATGCCCCTGTCTTATTGATATGAGAGAGACACAAGATTCCAGAAAAATGTAAGTTAGCAATTATTGTTCTACTTCTGAAAAAGATAATCTACCACCACAATAGTAGTCATCATTTTCATAGTTTTAATATACAAAAGTTTCAATTACACACAGAAACCAGTTCCCCAATAACACATTTTCAATATTAGTTACCATAATGTATGTGAATAATCAAAAAGGGAGAGTGAGATCTTGACTCATTTAAATTTTGTACCAATTCATGGTTATTATTATAGACTCAAAAACTAAACTAAAAAACATTGATTTACAAGATAGGTGTGGTAGTGCATGCTTCCAATTTTAACGTTTGGGAGTTAGAGACAAGACAATCCCAGGTGCAAGGTCACCTCAGCTACATAGTGAGTTTGAGGCTACCCTGAGCTATGTAAAGCTTATACCAAAACAAACAAAAACTGCACACTAATGTTGATCTAGAAATAAGAAAAATAAGATAAAAATAAATAAAAAAAATAAATAAAAATATTTCAGACTTTTGCTCTTAAAAATGATTGCACTTGAAGCCATGTATGTTAAGAGTTCATGGTCTGTCTGTGTAAACATTTATTTATCTATCTATTTATTTGTTTTTCTAATGAAGTTTGGATATATACTCCTGTAAAACTCATAATACATGAAACTTGTGAATATGTCAACCTATCGTAGTGTTGGGTGTTGAAGTGAATATTCCTTAATTTTAGACAAGGGTCTCACTGTAGTGATTATACTGACCTTTGAGTGTGCCATCAAGCCTGGCCATGAATATTCTTTTTTATTTTTCATTAATTTATTTATTCACTTTACATCCCAGTAGCAGCCACCTCTCTCTCCTCTACTCCAGTCTCACTCTTATAAATTCCTCCCCCACTACTACCACCTCCCTGTCACCTCAGAGAAAGGGAATCTCCCTCCTTGAACTCTTCTTGGGTACCACCCTGCCCTGGGACATCCAGTCCAAGCATGACTAAGTCCAACCTCTCCCAGGCAGTCCAGATAGAAGGGATCCGATGGGAGGTAACAGAGTCAGAGACAGCCTCTGCTTCAATTGTCATGAGAACCCACATAAAGACCAAGCTGTCCACCTGCTACAAATGTGTAGGGGGCCTAGGTCCAGCACCTGCATACTCTTTGGTTGTTGGTTCAGTCTCTGTGAGGCCCCATGGGTCCAGGTTAGTTGACTCTGTAGGTCTTCTTGTGGTGTCCTTGACCCACTGGGCTGGATCAGTTCTATCCCTCACTCTAGCACATGACTCCCCGAGCTCTACCTGACGTTCAGCTGTGGGTCTCTGTATCTGTTTCAGTCAGTTGTTGGGTGGAGTCTCTCAGTGGACAGTTATGCTAGGCTCCAGTCTGCAAACAAAACAGAACATCATTAATAGTGTCAGGGGTTGGCTCTTGTCCACAGAATGGGTCTCAAGTTGGGCCAGCCATTCCATCAGTTTCTGCTTCGTCTTTGTCTCTGCACTTCATGTGGGCAGGACAAATTCAGAGTTAAAGGTTTCGTGAGTGAGTTGGTGTTCTTATTTCTTCACTGGGAGTCCTACTTAGCTACAAGAGGTGGCCACACCAGGCTCCATATCCCCCATCACTGAGTCTCAGCTGGAGTCACTTTCATAGATTCCCTGGAGTCTCTCCCATCACAGGTCTGTGCCACATCCTAGAGTTCTGCCTCACATCTGTCACTGATTTCCATTCACTCTCCCAGCCCTCTCTCCTGGATCTCCCTACACCTGATACCCCCACTCACCCACCCTACCCTGTTCCCATTACAGTTCCCCCTCTCCATCCACCTCCAATATCTATTTTATTTCCCTTTCTGAGTGAGATTCAAGCATTGTCCTGGGCTTTCCTTCCTGTGTAGCTTCTTTGGGTCTATGGAATATAGTGTGGTTATCCTGTACTTTATGACTAATATCTACTTATAAGTGAGTACATATCATGCATGTCCTTTTGGGTCTGGGTCACCTCAGGATGATATTTTTGAGTTTTATCCATTTACCTGCAAAATTCTTGATGTCCTTGTTTTTAATAGCTGAATAGTATCTTGTATAAATGAACCACATTTTCTTTATTCAATCTTCAGTTGAGAGACATCTGGATAGTTTCCAGTTTCTGGTGATTACGAATTAAGCTGCTATGCACATAATTGAGCAATTATCCTTGTGGTATGGTGGAGCATATTTTGGGTATATGCCCAGGAGAGGCATAGCTGGGTCCTGAGGTAGAACTGCCCCTAATTTTCTGAGAAGCCATCAAATTAATTGCCACAATTAATTTGGTTGCGCAAATTTTCATTCTCCCCAGCAACAGAAGGGTGTTGCCCTTGCTCCACACTCTCATCAGCATCAGCTGTCTCTTGAGTTTTTTATTTTAGCCATTCTGACAGGTGTAAGATGGGATCTTAATTCTTAATTTACCCATTCATCTTTTTATGAGGCCCAACCACATGATGTCTACATAAATATGTTAACACATTTGTTAAAATTGAGGAAGAAGTACTCCCATTATAGTTCTTATTTCTGGAAAAAATATTATATCAATGTTCAGTTTTTGATGAATCCAGAGATAGTTCTCAAAGTTCAAATGCAGGCAGTAGAACACGATGTTAGTTGGTGTCATGTACTTTATTCTTCTTGTCCCCTGCTTCACCTTTTCTGTTGCTCAAATAAAAACCCGACGCTGTTCTCTTTAGCTATTTATAGTTAGTGAAGAGAGTTCAATACTCACATGCTTTCATGAGAGCCCTTGGACCACTTAGAAGTGAAAAGCTCGAGCAAATGAGAGCAAAGCATTCTGTTTTACAGTTCTAAAGCCTCTGTAATGACACAAGTTCCTTACGTACAAGAACTAGGACACCAACCAGATTCAGAAAAGGCCTGCATGTCTTTCTTCAGTCCCTTTAAATGAACTTGCCACTTATGCCAGGGTTGTTTGAGACAAAGCTTTCATTCAGTCCTCATAGAAACAATGAAATTTCACAATGCACAATGCTTGCAAAACCTTTCTACCATAGAACAATGCAATGTTTACTTTCCTGTTCAAAGACTCTTCGTATAGATTAGGATAGCTCACTGGCAACAGAACAAACATAGGCAAGAGACAAGCCAGAGGATCTGGACTCTAGCCACAGCATTGTTAAGAGACCTGGCTAGGCAGCCTGTTACATGCCTAGGGCCTGGGGCTGGAGAGATGGCTCCGTGCTTTAGAGCACTGGCTGCTCTTCCAGAGGGTCTGGGTCCAATTCCCAGCACCTACATGTAACTCTAGATCCAGATGATACAAGACATCAATGCAGGCAAAATACCAATGCACAAAAAATAAATAAGTCATTACGTGCCTAGGGCCAGAAGTAACCTGCCTTGAAGCATCTATTAAGGTTGCTACTTTTAAAGTTTTCATGGAGAGAGAGGAGGTCTGCAATAGTGATTTTATAAAGACATGACTTCTTAATTTTAATATATCCAAGTTTAATCTCCTTCTTTTGAAATCTACTCATCACTCACATTGGTTCTAGTGGCTTTGTGAGTTCTGGGTTGACACAAAGCTTTTTGTTTGTTTGAGTCAAGGTCTCCTGTAGCACAGGCCACATATTCAGGGCAAGCAAAGTTTGCATAGCAGGATCCAAGCCTGGCAAGGCTACCGTAGCCTGACTTTCATTGTAATAGTATAAGTGACCATTTAATGTTGGGAGTAGGGATGCAGTTTCTTTGGTAGGGTGTTGTCTAGTATATATGGGACCATATATACATACATACATACATACATACATACATACATACATACATACATACATAATACATACATACGTGTGTGTCTGTGTGTGTCTGTGTGTTTATGTGTATATATGTGTATATATACATATAGCACCACATACACTGCATGTGATGGGATGTGCATGCATTCACTCGTAGACATAGTGTTTTATAATTCTGCAAATAAATAATTAAAATATTTGGCCTCATTGCCTAGCGTTTACATTCAAAGAAGTCTCTCCTCTCTGTCTCTCTCTCTGTTTCTCTCTCTATGTGTCTCTGTCTCTCTCTGTCTGTCTCTCTGTCTCTCTGTCTGTCTCTGTGTGTGTGTGTCTCTCTCTCTCTCCCTCCCTCCCTCCCTCTCTCTTTCTCTGTGTGGATCTCATACCTAATGCTGGCCTGTAATTCTCTTTATAGCTGAAGATGACCTTGAACTTCTGATCCTTCTGTCCCTACCTCCTGAGTTCTTAGATAAAGAGTGTGCACCCTCACAGCTAGTTTGTGTGGTGCTGTGGCTTTGTGCATGCTACGTGCTGAACTACATCTGCAAACCCAAAAAGACTTTTTATTATACATGTTTTATACTTCTAGAGAGATAATAAATTATTTTTTGAAAATACGTAGTGGCCTGAAGAGGGCAGATGAGGAATGGAAGTGGACGTTGGTTGAATGAAGGTTGTGATCTAAGTCAAGAAATCCTAGAATTGCAGAGGAGCATTGAGTTGGACATGGGAATTTGCCAGTCTCTGAAATCAAAATGGAAAGAGATGTGGCTCATTCAACAAATACATTTTGTTAAACTTACAACTGTCAGGTTTTGTGTCAGAGCTTAAGTTTAAGTTTCTTTGCTTTGTTGTATACTTTTAGATATTCCACAATGTAAAAAAAAAATCTTATTTTTGTGTGTGCATATATATATACATCTAAACATTCTTACTTAACTACAGTACTCTGACCATAGCACTATGGTCTGTGTTTCAGTATTATATATAGTGTCTATGACACAAAGTATATCAGCCACCCTAGTCATTGATCCACCGTTTTAGTTGATTTTATATCTGCAGTCACGGAAATATCTGTTCAAAGCCTCATTCCATCGCTTGTTTGTTTAGCCAGTTTATTTTTGTCTGAGCGTCTCTTTCCTTTCTCTCTTTTTTTTTCTCTCTTCACTCTCTTTTACTTCTGTTTTTTTCCTTTGGTTTTTTGAAACAAAAATCATATACCCCAAGCTTTCAGTGAGCTTGCTATATATCCAAGGATGGCCTTGATCCTCCTGCCTGTACTTTCCAAGAGCTAATATTATAGGCATGAGCTACTGAACCTAGGTATTACTTTGTTTGTGGGACATAGTTTTGGTCTATAGCCCAGGTTAGCTTTCAACTACTACTCCCTCTTCCTCCTCCTCCTCTTCTTCCTCCTCCTCCTCCTTCTTCCCTCAGCCTCCCAATTTTGAGATTCCAGGAAAGTGCCACCACACAGTACACGCTCAGTTTTGGTTTTATGTTTTTACATTTGGTTGGTTGGTCGGTTGGTTTGGTTAGTTTTGTTGTTGTTGTTGCTTTGTTATTGTCTTTATTTGTTGGTTTGATTTTTTTAAGACATGATTTTATTTTGCTCAGACCAAACTCACTATGTGCTCAAGAGGAATCACTAAATTCCCAATCCTGTACCTACCAAGTGCTGAATTAAAAAAACATGCTACCATACCCAGTTGGGTTGTTCTTCTTCTTCATCAGCAGCAGCAGCAACCATCAGCCATCATCATTATCACCATCACTGTAGGCATAATTTTTGTTCAATCTACTTTAATAAGGGCTCAACCTCCCCTGTAGCCCACCACCTACAAAAGGTAGGAGGAAAGAAAGGTTATTAGGATACAGGGGAAGTATACCTGTTTAATTCTTTGGGGCAATTCCAATCTTCATTGTTCTCAGTCCAGTCTACTAGGCAGACACCACACACAAAACAAACAACTGAAGTTCAATCCAGAAGAAATTACAAGGCTTGCCAACAAGGCCAAGTCCACAAAAGCAGAAGAAGCGTCAGTAACCTCTCAAGAAGTTCTTTGGCAAGTTTCTCTCCATGAGTCACCACAAGCGAAGCTCAGCAACACAGTGTAAGGCAAACCAACACATGCATGCCGTCAGCAAAGAATAACAAGGAGGAGCAAAGTGAACCAATGCTTGAGCTCCCACTACCTGTGGGGTTATTTATATTCCTTCTGAACATCACGCATCCTTTCACCTGTGTCTGCTTCAGAGACACATTCGTTCGTGTGTCTGTTTTAACAAAACATCCTTTCACCTTTGTGCCCCAGCAAAACGTCATTTGACATAATTGACTTTCCAAAAAAACCAAGTTTCCACTTCACATCATCAATCATTATCAATCATCATCATCAATCATCATCAATCACCATCACTATCATAATCATCACTTTGTGTGTGTGTGTGTGTGTGTGTGTGTGTGTGTGTGTGTGTGTGTGTAAGATGTATGTACAGTGGCATGTTTGCTACAGTGTACATGTGGTTCAGAGGACAACTTTGTGGAGTTGGTTTTCTCCTTCCATATTTACATGAGTTCCTGGGATCAAACTCATGCTTTCTTTCTGCAAGCACCTGTACCCTATGACTCATCTCACTACCCCTCTGTAGTCCATGTTGACCCGGAACGCATGATAGTCCTCTTGCCTCATTATCCTAAGTGCTGAATTGTTAGTGAGCACTGACATGCCAGCATGCCTGATGGTTTTCTTTTAGAGCTTTCTTCTCAGCTCAGATAAATAGCTTAAGTAAATAGATTAATAAATCACTCTAGTTTTATGGTATAACAGCATGATTAACTATTAATGTTAAAAATCTGTTAATATTGCTTAGTTTATTTTAAAACAAGTTCTCCTGTAGTGAAGGCAAAACTTGAACTCACTGTGTAGTTGAGGATGACCTCAAACTCCAGATCCTCCTGTCTGTACCTCCCAAGTGCTAGAGTTACAGATGTATACCACCACACTTGGGGTACGTTCTACTTCTTACTGGGTTCATATACATGTTTCCAGGCTCAATATAGTAGCAAATTCCAATAGAGCATCTACTGGGAATTTCTCTCATCTGCTCTCTCCTTTCCTCATTCTTGTGGAAGTGACTTCAACCCCCTCTTGAGTTCTCAGAATGACTTGGGGGTAAGTTCTGCATGATTTCCTTCCAACCAGGTATACATTTTGTTCTGCAGTGACTTGACTCACCTTAGCATCAGCCTGGATGAGGACAGCAGACACACTTCAATCCCCTCTCCTGAAACTTACTTAGGACTGTGGCTGGTTCTCTCTGGCAAGAACACCTACCTGGAAATGAGCAAACTCTCATACTATTTGTCCCCTCAGTACCCTTCAGGTTTAAGCACAGCACCAAGCAGAAGTACTGTGACACAGTCTTAGGGGTCTGAGTTCAGGCCACACTGAGGCATTTGGGAAATGTTCCATGTTATTCCTCCCATAGATTCTTTCATGTGGAGACTTTTGATTGGGGGGACTGTTGACAGGAAAGAGTAGGAAACAGTAATGTCAGGGGACAAATACTAAGTAGAATGTTGCCCTTCACCTCAAAGACTCCTTGCTAAGAATTACTTTGCTCACCTGAAACAAGTGTCCAGCATGCAAAACCCATAGATCACCCTGCAATAACCAGTGCCTGAGAGTGATGAGCACCTGCCTTATGAAGCTCATGAAATTTAAAGATGATTTGGTGAAATACAGAAGGAGGCAGTGGGAAAGATCAACACTGCACTGTAAAGCCTGTGCTAATGGCCCATGCTTCGGAGCACTAGGGGGAAAATGACTGCATTTTAAATACAGGGCATAATCTAGTTCTATGGGCCAATAATATTAATAATAATGCTCAGTGGGTAGCCAGAAAGGAAAAAAATGATTAAAGAACAAACAGCATACAGGAAAAGAAACAGGAATGCAAGACGGTCAGTGGGTTGAGGTGCTTGTTACCAATACCCAGAGCACGGTGGAAGAGAAAACCACACACAAATTGTGTTCCTCTGACCTCTATCTGGACACACATAGGTAAATTAATAAATGCAGATTACTTAATTTTTGAGATTTTACTTACTTTTATTGTATGTGTATGAGTGTTTGCCTGTGTCTGTGCACCACCGTGCACACAGTGCCCACAGAGGTTAGAAAAGACAGTGAAGTTACTTACAGGCAATTGTGAGCTGCCATGTGGGTGCCAAGATATGAACCTAGGTCCTCTGGAAGAGCAGCTAGTGATCTTAATCACTGAGGCATCTCTCCAGCCCCAGTAAGTGTAATTTTTAGTTAAAGGAAAACACAAAGAGAAGGGAACACCCCCCTCCCACCAAAAAAAGGATTCTTGAGGCCATCACATATTGTCTATGTTCTGACCTCTGGAGCACTGGAGATCCAGTCACACAAAACCCCAACCAGTTCTTGAGAGCCTGGAGGTGTAAACTTTTCCAGTAAGAGTCAACCAGAATAATATTTCAGAATAACTTGAGATGAGTGTCTTCCCCTCCTCCACCTGGACTCAGAGCTTGGTCAGTGCCTGGTAAAACATCATTGGGTGTCTGAGAACATCTACTATATGTCTATAAGACCACCTCTCCTTTATCACTCTACCTCAACTCGGTGAACATGATTCTTGCGTGAGCAATGGAGCCTTAGACAGCAGGATGATCTAGCCAGAAGCTGAACTGAGATATACCTGTGAACAAGAGGAAGTCTCCAGTTCTAAGCAAACTGAGGTTGTATTTGAAAGTGCTGGTTTCTCTTCTCTCTCCAATTGTCATTAATTTACAGATCTGAAAGTCAGTTGTAAAAAACTTTGACATACATGTCAAATTATGTCCTTAAATTCTGCTTACTTGGAAGCTTCCTTCTTGCTCACAGTTGGCCACAGTGAGAGCATGATACCCAGTATTTATTCACTTCTGAACACCTTTCTCCAGATATAACTCACATACCATACAGTTCTCTTATTTAATGTGTACTGTCTGGTGATGTTCAGTAAATTTACAGAGTTATATGATAAGCACTATTGTCGAATTCTGAAATATTTTCATCATCCAAACAGAAATGGATTCCTATTAACCTATTAACCAACACATCTCGTTCCCTCTGCCTCCAGTCCTTGGTAAACAGTATGAATGTATCTAATGTAGATATTCCATATAAATTAACTATATAATGTGTGGTTTTTGTGCCTGGCTTCTTTCACTGAGTATACTGGTTTTATTTTAATTTACTGGGTGTATTTGTTATTTTGATCAAATACACTTCTTAGATTCCCAAGCCAGATGATACCTCAGATATTTCTCAGAGAGCATGGCAGGAGAGGGGCTACTTCATACCCAAATCAGGCTTGGACCTATTCAAACCTGTAGAAACAAAGGCCACTTCATGATAAAGTTAGTTAAACTTCGGTTTTTACACCAGAGAACTGGCTTTTCAGAAATCTTGTAAGTGGCAGTCTGCTAATCTAACTGATAAGCTTGGAAGGTCACTGGGCCTGCTGGAGCACTTCCTCCCTTGTCCTGCCCCTGCCCCACAGCTCAAGCTATATGAACTAGCCCCACTATTTCAATAAATAAGCTGCCCTCTGGAACAGTCTACCTGGGTTGTTCTTACTCACTACCGCCTGAGACCCTGCTCCCCAGCTCCTCAGCATCCTGAGACCACCAATATGCAATGACTGATGAGGGCAGGGGACCCACATATATATTTGTGCATCACTTGCATTCCTGTACCCAAGGATGGCCAGAGAAGGTGTCAGATTGTCTAGAACTAGAGTTATGGATGTTTGTGATCCACCATGAGGACACTAAGAATCGAACCCAAGTCCTCTGGAAGATCAGCCACTAAGTGTTTGTAGCCACTGAACCATTTCTTCAGCCACTAGTATAAATGTTTAAGGTTCTTTCATAAAGTGCCCATGCTTGAACTTCATTGCATTTTATTGTTGAAATATTTTTTCCTTTCATTTTCTTTGGTTCTGAGGATTGAACCCAGAGCCATATTTATGTGGGCAAACACTGTACTACTGAAATGTATCCTCAGCCCTTACAGTATTTTTCTATGTGAATATGCTACCTTCAATTGTCTACTCAAAGATTGAGAGATATTTGGTTAGTTTAGCATGTTGCTAATAACATTAAATCTGCTGAGTTCTTGGTGTTTGTTTGGTTTTTCTTTTAGTCTTATTTTGAGACAGGCTTTTATGTAGTCTAACGTTGACCCTGGACTCTCTATGTAGCAGAGGCTAGCCTTGAACTCCTGATCCTCCTACTGCTATCTCCCAAGTGAAGATGAGCCACCACACCTCATTAGATTCATTGACAGCTAATGCCTCAGGGCATTCTATTATTCTAAGCAGAATCTAGATAAGCTCCCTTATGTCTGTAACAAACTGTTAGAAACAAAAGAAGTCTGAATCCCTGCATCACACAGCAACACCTATTTTGGACTTAAGGAGATTGATTGGGCTCCAATTGTTGGAGCTCTCCCAGTACCCATGTGTGGGGTTCTGAAAAACATTTAATTACAAACAAAATAAAACATGAGGTCGTCCTCTACTGGAACTTAGTACAGAAGAAAACAGAAAACCCACTTCTTTCTTTCATGAGCTTTATGGTTTCTGTTCAAGTAAATGTTCAAAGAAACTGACTCACAAGGTAACTTATTATTTTATATACCTGATTTACCTCCAGAAAGCAATCCTTATCTTAATTCTTGCATAATTGTCGAAACATGGTACTTTCCTGTGTTCTTGCTTTAGAGTGCATCTTATGTAAATTTCTAGTACTAGCTATGCAGCAGCCGACCTTGCTCACGCTGAAAGCCTCAGCTCCACAGGGTGGCAGTGTAGCACTCCAGAGACTCAAAGCAGAACTAATAAAACATCTTTGGGTCACCTATGTGCTCTTACAGAAAACGGCAATGGCCTGTGAGAGCAATGGCTTCCTCCTATTCCAGAATTACCGTCCGTCTCCAAACTCCCTGCTGAAGAAAAGACAGGGAAGTTTGAACAAACAGCTCAATGACTATAATTGATTCAAGTCTTTTACAAAACATCGTAAAGATTTTTTTCTGACAAAATTATAAAATTTTATAGAATTATAGATGCCTTAACATCACAAAATTAAGTATTTCCAGCCTTTTGTCACACACACAAAATCACGTTTTGTACAGCACATGCTCATGACATTTTGTGGATTCCTTTACCTCTCCTTTCATTTAACACAGGCATGAATGAGGATGCCTGTACATCCCCAGATAGGATACTTAAGTTATACAAATATATACATACCAAAATAGGATATTTAGGTTGTAAATGTCTATACATCCCAGCACATGACCCTGACTTAAATAAATAAATAAATAAATAAATAAATAAATAAATAAATAAAATGGCTGGGGCAAAGCTTGGTTGATAGAGTGTTTGTCTAGCATGCACAAATTCCTGGGTTCCATCCAGCACCATATAAGCTGGGTGTTAGTGCCACACGCCTATAATCACAGCACTGGAGAGGTAGATGAAGGGGGATGGGAAATCCAACATCACTTTTGGCTGAGACCAGTTTGAGCTACATGGTACCCTGTCTCAAATTTAAAAAAAAAAAAAGGATTTTTCAAATAGATTAAGAAAAGGCTTATTGGTTAAGAGTGACTAGCGCTCTGGCAGAAGATCCATCTTCAGTTCCCAGTTCCCAGCATCCACATCGTGGCCTACAACCCTTTGTAACTCTAGTTGCAGGGAGATGAGATGTCTTTTGGGGCTGTCCACAGGCTCCCACACAGGTCTGATACACATATGCAAAGAAGAAAAAGTAACTTCCTTACTTACAAAAGTAAGGATCTACCACTCGCACGCCCCCCTTACCACACACACACACACACACACACACACACACACACACACACGAACATGCACGCAGGCCTTGCCGTGACTCAGCTCTTGTGTGGAAGGCAGAAGAAAGCTTTCCAAAGTCTACTCTCTCATTCCATCCTGATTAGCTTGTCAATAAATATCTTTACTCACAGAGACATCTTACTGGACCAAAGTTCTCTTTCTTCTTTTCTTTATTTTTCTTTCTTTATCTCTTTCTTTCCTCCTTTTTTTCTTTCTTCCTTTCTTTCCTTTTGGTGATGGTGGTGGTGGTGGTGTTGTCAAGTCAGGGTCTCTCTGTGTAGCTCTGGTTGTCCTGGAACTCACTCTGTAGACCAGGCTAGTCTCAAACTCAGAGATTCGCCTACCTCTGCCTCTTAAGAGCTAAGATTAAAGGCATGCCCCACTACTGTCTGATTTGGCCCAAAATTCTTAGTCTGTAAAAAAAAAAATAATCTTAGAACAACCTCTCATTGAATGCTAAACCCCTTCTATGATACTTTTTTTTCTCTCTTAACATTGGGAAAGGGTCTCATTATGCAGCCCGGGTGGCCTACAACTTTCTATGTAGGACCAGGCTGACCTAGATCTCACAAAGATCCACCTACCTCTGGCTCCTGAATGTTGGGATAAGTCCAGGACCACTTCCCTTCTACAGCTTTCTTAACAGATAAATGAGAAAGGGGGAGACAAATACAATCCTGAGTTTGCTCAGGCACTGTTAGCATAAATCCAGTGTCTAGCAGCTTGATACACATATGTACACTGGTGTGTGTGTGTGTGTGTGTGTGTGTGTGTGTGTGTGTGTGTGTTCGCTCAAGAAAGTTTAGAAGCAATGTATAATTTTTTTTTTCCCTGCCAACAGTTGGAGCTGGAATTTACTTTGTCTCTTGTTTGTTTGGGTTTGGATTTGGGTTTTTGAGACAGGATCTCCACACAATTCTGACTGTCTTAAA
>JANHMN010000019.1:49450769-49472446 GCA_030674055.1 Rhabdomys pumilio | reverse complement strand
TTTTTTTTTTACGTTGTTTTAAATTATGTCTACCAATGTGGGTATGTGCACGTGAGTGCACAGAAGTCCCTGTGAGTAGAATCAGTTGTGACTTGGGTGCTGGGAACTGAACCTGGGTCCTCTGCTGGAGCGCTATCATCTCTTAACTGCCACAGCTCTTTCTTTCTTTTTTTTTTTTCTTCCTAGTTTCCTTTCTTGCTTTTTGTTTATTTGCTAGAGACAGGGTCTTTTGTAGACTTCCTGCTTCGAACTCACTGTTTAACTGGAATGCCCATCCTCTGTCTTCAGCCTCTGATGATGGTGTCGTGGTGGTGGAAAGCGCTTTGTAGTCTGTAGGTTGGCCTCCCAGCAGGTTCTCCACAAGAAAAGGCTTGCCTGGGCTGAGTACTTCAGAAGATGATTGTTAAGATTCTCAGCCAGCTTCAGATTTTAGACCTTGTTGCCTTTGACTGATGTAAGATACTGTCATTGGAGTTATTGTGAAACATCCTATGCATTTAGGACTTTAAATGAGCACTCACTCACTTTTAGCTAAGGCACTTTGGAAACAGAGGCAGGATGATTGCCTCCAGTTTAAGGCTAGTCTGGATTACATAGTAAATGTCTGGCCAATCAGGGCTGCACTGCAAGAGTCTGTCAAAATAACAAACAAACAAACAAACAAACAAGTGTGGGAATTCACACACCCAAGGTAAAACTTAAGTTTGGGATATTTACTAGAAAAGTATTGTTGGATTGTTTTTCTTTAAACTCTCATTTTTTATTCTCTGGGTACTGTGTGCATATGTGTGGAGATAACAGGACAATTTGCAGGAATGCTTCCACCAAGTGAACTCTAGGGAATTAAACTCAGGTCCTCTGTTTCGGCAGCAAACCCCTTTACATCTTATCAGCCCTGGTTTTTGTTTTTGTTTTTGGGGCAAGGTCTCACTCACTCTGTACCCCAGAATGGCCTAGAATTCACTATCTAGCAAGGCTATCCTCACACTTGCTGCATAACAAAGAATGATCCTCCTGCTCCTATCTCCCAGGTGCTAGGATTGCAGCCTGCACCACCACCACATGTGGCTTTTATAAGTTTTAAAGTAGTTTTCACATCAGTGATCTTCTGGAGTACATGGTAGTGTGCAGGCAAACATGGTGCAGGAGAACGAGCTGATAGCTGTACATCTTGTTCCACGGGTCTCAGAGTGAACTGGCTTGGGATTCTGAGGCCCCAAAACCCACTCCCTAATGATGTACTTTCTCCTCCTTGGCCACACCTCCTAATAGTGCCACCCCCTATGCGCCTATGGGACCACTTTTATTCAAGTCACCACAGTTGGATACCACAGTTGGGTAGTGTGAGATATGAAGTCAGTGCTCTCAATGCTTAACTTTAGCTTACTACATTGCCTTGGACCTTTGTTCCTGCAGCGAGGGGCTTCCTGGTTACACAGTCTCCTGGATCTGCCTAGCTACCAATACCTATGGAAGCTTTATAGCTGGAGCTCCCTCATCTTATTTATTTGTTGTACTGTTTTGCTTTGTTTTATTTAAACACACGGGGTTTGGCTGTGTGGCCCAGGCTTGGCTTTATAGCTCTTGGATGGCCTCAGACTTGTGATTGTTCCTTCTGCCTCAGACTTTCATTACAGGCACGGGCCACTACACTGTTTGCACCTAAGTTACTTCTGATGCTAGTCTGTGATCTTATTCGAACATTTTTGTGTTAGGGTCTGGTGGCCTCATGGGGCTGCTCTGATTCTTTTCTATGGGTGCTGCTTGTTTATTCCGTTTCTTTTCTTTTTTTTAATATAACTCTTTTTTTTAGATTTATTTCTTTATTTCTTTATTTATGTATTTCATGTATAGAAGTGTTCTATCTGCACAGATGCCTGCATAACAGAAGAGGGCATCAGATCCTATTACAGATGGTTGTGAGCCACCATGTTCATGCTGGGAATTGAACTCAGGTCCTCTGGAACAACAGCCAGTGCTCTTAACCACTGAGCTATCTTTCCAGACCCCTATTCAGTTTCTTAAAATGGACCTTCTATACTGTGCTTGCCCAGCACCAGTCCCTTTTGCCTGTTCACGGGGACTCTCTTTCCTGAGGGCCTGTATTTCCATAAACTGTTTCAAATGATGTTTACAATTTTAAACAATATGGCATATAACTTGCTCTTTTGTATTGATTCTGTTTGCTTCAGTCTGTTTGCTTGGATTTAGTCCAGCCTTATTATCTCAGTTCAAGAGAATAAAATGCCCTTCATTCTCTTAAGGTATTCTGTACTTATTCTTTGACAATTCCTACAAGTACGACTTGTAGTTTGGTCATTTTCACCCCCATTGCCCTTTCTTACTACCTCTGACCCCCTCTTTTGCTCAACAAGTCCCCCTCTAACATGTCTGTTTGAACCCACTGAGTTCATTTGAGTTGCTTGCATGTAGGCTTCAGTGAAACATGAGTAATTTCCCAGTACTTACACCACTGAAGAAAAATGACTTCTTTTCCTCAGCAGTCCACCTGCCAATAGTTCCGTAGCTAGGAATGGAGCCTCTCTGTTATCCATTCCAGAATGCTTCCTGACTCCCTGTAGTGCAGGTCTTCTGCAGGGTCGCCACGGCTCCTCTGAGTTCTTGACTGTAATATGCATATTATGTTCGGAATAAAAAATCCTGATTCACCAAAAATGTGTATATTGGGGGGAGGGGAACTGATTTCCTCCTGGCGATTTAAATATTGGCAAAAATGAAAGCAAGCCGTTGTTACGTTGAAGAACATCTCCTGGATGCTTACAAATTGCTTTGAAACCCACGGCTGACTCATGATTTGTTGCTGTGGTATTGTTATTGTCTAACCTTCATCAGTAATTTCATTTGGGTAGACATGTGACCTGCTAATATTTGATATCTTTGGGAAGTGGCTTTTTAAAATAATAAGTACAAGTTTATTTTGGCACCTCCTACACCAATGTGCCTTCATGCTGACCTTCCTGGATCTTATCTGTCCAAGGGACAGTTCCCATGCCCCAAGGCTCAGCCAGTCCTGCAGCCTAAGTTCCCGTCCCTGTCATCCTTGCCATAAGCATCTAATAGAGACACTCCATGAAGACTGCTGAGTTGAACTGAACAATCTCCTTGTGTTTAGGAGGTACTTCCAAGCCATTTCCTAATTAGTGGAAAGAAGAGAGTAAAAGAAAGCGTAATGAAGTTCTTTCTGTAGGTGCATCTGTTGCTTCCACTCATTGTGTTTACCAAGCCCAGCTCCCTTGACATGCTTAGCTTTGTGTGTAAAGATGCCCTTGACATGCAAGCATAGCGCAGAAGGAAATGTGCCAGCAGAACAATCTGCTCAAGGCCCTTGGCTCTGGTGGAGTAAATGATTTGCAGTATTCAGAAACATAGTTGTGCTGGGCGGTGGTGGCCCACGCCTTTAATCCCAGCACTTGGGAGGCAGAGGCAGGTGGATTTCTGAGTTCGAGGCCAGCTTGGTCTACAGAGTGAGTTCCAGGACAGCCAGGGCTACACAGAGAAACCCTGTCTCGAAAAACCGAAAAAAAAAAAAGAAGAAGAAGAGGTTGTTACAGATCATGAGCTACCAGTGTGGTCTCAGCACCGTAGTCGTTGTTCATTTGTCTTCCTAACCTCACTAGATTGCAAACCCTATTAGATTCTAGAAGTGACATGAAGATGTTCTGAACCTGATAAAGAACAATGCAGTTGTAAAGGTTTGTCTGGCTTTAGCTGGCACACATATTTTCTCACAATCACCATCATTTGTTAATTGTTTGTGATCACACAGCCATAAGTTTGGTAATGCTCAATCAGAAGTGTAACCCAATACCCAACCTAGATATATCAACTATCTTTGACTGCCGGAGACATGTGAACATCTGCCTCCATGTTCCCCCCTCTCTCTTTCTCTCATCACCTAGCTTCTCTCCTTCTCCTCCTTCTCTCCTTACTCCTCCTCTTCCTCTTCATACTCCTCCCACCTTAGCTCCTCCTACATATCACCCTTGGCAGGGGACACTTATTTAATGGTGTGTGTGTGTGTGTGTGTGTGTGTGTGTGTGTGTGTGTGTGTGTAACTCAGAATAGAAATAAAGTTGAACCTCTGAGGCCTGGCACACTGAATCCAGAGCCAAGCGAGACTTGTGATTTCTTTTAAGAGGGAGTGAGGATTGAAGAGGCGTTGTTCGGGGATGAAGGACTGGCTGGAGAAGTCACTCAGATTCCTGAGCCCAAGCCTGATTATTTTACCACTAGTACCTGGTACAGAGTCTGTCAGATAATGGCTTCAGATTAACTATCTCCTGAGTCAGTGTCTGGCTGGGGCAGTTACTCTACCTCAGCTGAGGTTTGGAAGGAAGAGGGAAAGAGTAAAATTCACAAAGGGATTTTCAACTGCGTTAGTATATGGTACTGTTTGTACAGCCTTGGGGAACACCTGTGTGCCAGCCCTCCGCCATTTCCAGCAGGAGACAAGGAAGACCATACATGAGAAGGATTTACTTTAGCTCATGGTTTTAAATGTTTCAACCTAAGGTTAACCCACTGGGTTATTTTCTGGGCTTGTAGCGAGGCAGAATTTAGGAGTATGTGGTGGAATAGACGCACTTACAGTGCAGTCAGGAGGCAGAAACAAATGAACAAGGAACCAGGGGCACAATACACCCTGTGAAAGCCAACCCCAGGAACCTGCGTCCTTCAGACCTCACCTCAATAAGTTCCTGTCATTTCCAAGATGTCATTAACCTACGAATTCTTCCATGGATTAGTCCATTGGTGAAGCCAGAGCCCTTATCTTCTAAGCAGTTCACAGAAGCTCATCTCCAATCCTGCTGCACTGGGGACCAAGCCTTCAACAGCCAGCTTTGATAGACACTGCAGATCCATACCACAAGCATGTCTGTGTTCGAGAGAACAGCAAAGTTCAGCTCTGGACACTCTGGGGTTTCAGAGCCCTCTTTGAGGCAACCAGTGGACAACTGCTGTGAGGTAGACTCCCTGGAAGTAGGGCAAGTGACCTAGTAGCTCCCCTGAGAGACATGGATGTGTGCATATGTGAGGTCATGTGAGGGTAATAATTAGGCATTAGTAACAGTCATGGAGGTGCATTGTTTAGTGTTCATTTTTGTTAAATATTAGGTAGAAACAAAATACAAATATAAATATTTATGAAGAACAGTAAAATTTATAGCCTTTTTTTATAGAACCCCCTGTATCTCAGGCTGGCCTCGAATTGGCCATGTGGTCATCATGGGTGACCTTAAGTGTGATCCTCTTGTTTCCACCTCAGTGCCAGGATTACCAGCATGTTTCTACAGGCTGGCCCTTTGTTTTTTTTTTTTTGTTTTTTTTTTAACTTTGAAATAGGGTCTGCTCTGTAGTCCTTGTTGGCCTTCAACCTACCATGGCTCTTCTGCCTTCCAAGTCCCGAGATTACAGGTGTGCATCCCTCCTGCATTCTGATTCGACATTGCTGTTGTTTTTCCATCTAATTCAATTACAGTAATTTTGAAAGCTATAAAAGGACTGAGATTTAGAAAGACAGAGTCCTTTATACTTGGGCATATGCACTTTGTGTGTGTAAAATAGGATGCAGGGACTTTGCTTACAATCCCAAATGCCTTCACATGGTCCCTACTTACACAAGGAAACCATTGTATGTTTGTGCCCAGGGGAGAGCTGCTTAAAGAAATTTTGGAGGAACCCGATGCCAGAAGGTAATTTGTGTAACCAAGCTTTAAATTAACAGTCTTTGTTTTCTCCTAGGCGTAATCACATTTGACTCTTGAAAAATCCTAATTAATAGCTAACTGTGTGCTTCTGTGACACTGTGATAAAGTCAAATTTCGGAATACACAAAGGCCATGCAGTTTTCAGGGCTGGAATGGTAGCACATTTTCAGGAATGTGCTCTAAGGCTTATTTTTCCCCTCAAGCCTTGTGCTTTATACCTTACTAGATTCTCCGTCTCCCCCCACTGATATGATATTCTCTGGTCAGTCAACACAATTGCTTTCCCTATACATGTTATCTATGTCTGCTCAGACCATAGTTGACATTCATGGATAGCAGAGTGGCTCTGGACCTGGTGGTTGTGCTTTGTTGACTTACACATCACATATTCTGAGTCAGAACAAGTATCAGCAAGTTGGCAGTACTGTGTTCCAGTTTGAGGAGTAGAAATTGAGGACAAAGCTACCCCAGACTGGTAATTCAAACACTTTCTGTTTTTAAAAGATTCATTTCAAAATCCCTATTAATATCGAGTACTCTTTTAGTTTCTTCTTCCTCCTCCAAGTGCATTTGGCAGGGCCTGCAGGATAATTATTACAAAGAATGTCTAGAAATGTAAAAATTTTCAAACCTTGAACTTTAGCAAGCTCTCCAGGTGATTGTCAGCAGTGAAACTTTAGGGATAGTGTTTTAACCCACAAGCCCATGATTTCAGAGTGTCTTTTAGGGACCACATGATTGGAAGCAAAATGAAGGACCTCTGTTGGAAGTGAAATAATGCTTCTCAGTAGACAATTTCCTGACTAATCTAGTAAAGAGTACTTGAATAATTAAAAAGGAAAGGTAATGATTTCTAATGTAATTTATAAAAGAAACTCTGAATTAAACATGACTATTTTCTCCAATTTTTTTTTTTTTTTTTTTGTCTGTCTGTTTGGTTTGTTTGATTTTGGTTTGGTTTGGTTTTGAGCTACAACCTCACAGTGTAGCCCAGGCTGGGGTAGAACTTAGTATATAGCCTAGGTTGGCCACAAACTTAATAACAATCCTTTTCCCTAAGCCTCTGGGGTGATTAGATGATAGGTGTGGGCTACAAACCTGGCTGCTTGTGTCATTTTAAGACACAAGAATGCAACTGCAAATGGCAAAAAGTGGCATGAATCCCACGACTGGGAGCTTGGGCAGCCTCGTAAACCTCTCTCCAGTTACTCACAGTAATCTTAGGCAGTTTAGGCAAAGGTGGCTGCCAGGTACAGTGATTCTGTTTTGTGGTCTTTAGAGTTAAAATAGGTTCATATTCTGTCAGTCACATGGGCTCAGTTATGCTGGTCAAAGCTGTAACTACCTCACACACCAAATACCAGTGATGGGAGGGATCTGTGGTAAAGAGGGACTTGGGGCTTCATCTGTGTTTTGTTGTAAGTATTCTTTAGACTATGGAGTGTATACTTGGATATTTGAGATATATCTTGTTTTATGTGTATGCATATGAAGTTGTTTTCTTTTTGTTCTTATTGATTTTGTTGCTATTTTAAGACTTTATTTTTTTATTGTTGGGAAGGGGAGGCGTGAAGGAGGACAGATGACAACTTTGTGGAATTGGTTCTCTCTTTCCACCTGTACATGAGTTCAAGAGATTCAGAGATCAGGCTTGCTCAGCAAAGCACCTATACCCGCTGAACCATCTCAATGGCCCAATGTTGTTTCTTTGAGACAGGGTCTCATGTAGTACAAGCTGACCTTTAACTTACTATGTAACTGAAGATGGCCTTGAACTCCTGATCCTCCTGTGTCTACACCTGTTGTGGTTTTGAATGGATCCCATAGACTCATGTGTTTGATGCTTGGCCTATAGGGAATGGTACTAATTGGAAGTGTGGCCTTGTTGGAGTAACTGTGTCACTGTGGGGGTGGGCTTTGAGGTCTTTTATGCTCAAGCCACACCCAGTGCTGCTTTCAGATCGAGCTGTAGAACTATCTGTCCCTTCAGCACCATGTCTGCCTGGATGCTGTCATACTTCCCACCATGATGAAAATGGACTAAACCTTCTCAGTGAACTTAGCCAGTCCCAGTTAAATGTTTTTTTGTTATAAGATATGTCTTGGTCATGGTATCTTTTCACAGCAATAAGACTGTAACTAAGAGTGTACCAGGGGCTGGGAGTGGGGTGTTGTTGTGGTAGACCTGACCTTGCTTTCGTTTGGAGGAATGTTGATTGGGAGCTTTCGGTTAGGAAAGCAATGGAATGCTTTAAGCATCACCTAATGAGCTATACTAGTAGAAGCATGGAAGAGAGTGATGCTGAGGGTGGTTTGAACTGTGAGGGCCTGGCTCAAGAGGTTTCAGAGGAGAATTTTAGTACGTTGCTTAGAGATTGTTCTTGTGATATTTTGGTGAAGAATGTAGCTGCTTTTTGCCCTTGTCTAAAGAGGCTGCCTGAGGCTAAAGTGAAGAGATTTAGGTTATCTTCATTAGCAAAGGAAAACAGCCTACTATGGACCCTGTTGTCTGGTTACTACTTTCACTTTTATGAAAAATATTCTGATGAGAAGGAGCAAACTGAGCAAGGAAAAAGTACAAAATAGAGATTGAGAAGAAAGGGGGTACCACAAAGTGGAATGGAGCTATGTCCTATCTTCAAGGAGATAAATAGCTTAAGAAATAGAATGAAGGGAGTGGTGACCTTGGGAGAAGATCCCACCCAGCTAAGATTCCATCAGGTGAAGAGGAATTAAAGAACAGATGAGGTCAAGGTGTGGCGATATTCTCTTTAATGCCTGCACTCAGGAGCCGGTGGCAAGCAGGTCTCTGAGTTCAAGATCAGTCTGGTTTACAGAGCAACTTCCAGGATAGCCAAGCAGTGAAGGAAAGCATTGAAAACAGAAAGTTGGTGAAGATGTAATTGAAAGATGGGGGGCATATTCCAGCCCCAGCAAGCCCCAGAACTTGGCAGCTTTGGTCATATGGTTCTGGCTTTAGAGACAAGGACAGAAGAAAGGAGTTATGGAATCTCTCCATACGAAGAAGGAAAGACACTGAGGTCAGGTGTGTGACAGGGCTGTCCCTTCATTGTGTGAGACTGGTTTGCCTTAGTGACTCCAAGAGATTAGAGATGCCAGAGCCCTGCGATACCTTCGAGGGGAGTGAGTAGACTAACAGGAAGTGGAACTAGTCCAAGAGAAAGAAGTATATTGCAGTCAACAAAGCCAAAAGGAATTGGAGATCTGAAGAGCATTTTCGACACGGGACATGGAGATGCAGAACTTGGAGTTTGTCCTGCTTGTTTTTGGTCTTGCTTTGGTCCAGTATTTCCTCACTGTCCTCCCTTCCCTCTGTTTTGATACAGGAATCCTGTGTATCCTGTGCTGTTATACTTTGGAAGTTTGTGATATGTTTTATCTTCCCCATCATCATGATTTGATAGGGGTTTACAGTTAGGCTGGACAAATCTAAGAAGAGACTTTGAACTTTTAAACATTGTTGAAACTGATAGACTATGGGGACTTTTGAAGTTGTACTAAATGCATTTTGCATTATGTTATGGTTACAAGCCTGGGGTCAGGGAGTGGAATGTGGTGGTTTGAATAGATATGGCTCTCATGTGATTGAATGCTTGGCCCATGGGGAGTGGCACTATCAGGAGGTGTGGGCTTGTTGGAGTAAATGTTACTGTGGGGGCAGGCTTTCAGTTATCTATGGTTAAGCTATGCCCAGTGTAACATACTATCTCCTTCTGCCTGTGGATCAAAATATAGAACTCTCAAAGCTTCTTCTTCAGCACCGTGCTGCCGTACTACCCACCATGATAGTAATGGACTAAACCTCTGAAAATCTAAGCCAGCTCCAGTTAAATGTTTTCTGTTATGAGTTGCCTTGGTCATGGTGTCTCTTCACAGCAATTAAAGCCTAAGACAACCCTCAAATGCTGGATGAAGTTCAGTTCTCACCACTACACTGAGCTTTCTTACTTAATTTTTTGAAAACGATAAATACAAAATGAAAATCACTTGCACATGTGAAAGATAAATGTGGACACTTACAAGGTCTGTAATCCAGAGTAGCTCTGTACTTGAGAATATTTGGATATCTAGATTCAACAGAAAAAGTCACTTGAATACTTTTTGGTATCTTATTTAGTATAGAATCAACATTAGAAAGCATGCATGTTCTTGAGCTGTGAGCCAAGCAGTGAGTACTTGCTAGCAAGTCTGAGCAACTGAGCTAAGTACCTGGGACCTACATGGTAGGACAGAACAGATTTCCACAAAGTTGTTTTTTTTTTTCTCCCTCACCTGTAGGCATAATAAATAATAAAAAGGAAAAATAAAGCATATATTCTAGAGTCCTCTTTCTATTTAGTTACTTATTTACTTATTTTTGAATGTAGGGTCTCATGTATCCAGAACTCACTAAATAGTCCCAACATAATCTGGGACCTGGAAATCTTGATATTCTTGACTCAAGAGCTGAGATTGTATGTGTGAGCCCTCCCACCCCCACCCCATCCATACCCATTTATGCGGTTTTGTGGATTGACCCCGGAGCTTCTGCATGCTTCACTATGCTCACTAAGCCCTATCCCCTGCTAGCTTATATGCCACTTGCCTGCCTGCCTGCCCGCTCTCCTCCTCTATCTCCTCACCTCCTTCTTCTCCAGTTTTTCAGAGTTTTGAGGGTACATCTCACTGAGATGTCAGGCTGGCCTTGAACTCTCAGTGATCTTTCTTTAGCCTCATAGTTATGCTAAGTTATGGGCCCATTTTATCATATCTGGCCAAGACTTTTTGATTAGTCCTCAATTGGAGGAACAGCAGGTTGAACTCTCAGAGAACCTGAGTTCTGTCCCCAGCTGCTCAAACTCCAGTTTGAGGAGATCAGATGCCCTCTTCTGGACTCCACAGGCATCAGGAATTCATGTGGTGCACATACATACATGCAAGCAAAAACATTCATATACATAAAAAAATATTAGTACATGTTGTTTTAGAGTTTTGTTTTTTTTTTTTTTTTTTTTTTTTTTTGCTATACAACAGTTTTTTTCCCTATAATTTCATCCATAAAATTAAGAAACTTCTTGCACTTTATTTTTTTTTAAACTTTGGGTAATGTTTCCAAAGATTTGTAAGTTAGTAATAACATCAGTGGGAAAAATCTTGCTTTTGAATGTCAAATCACATAGTTCAAATTTTATCATTTTTAGAACTTTTAAAGACCAAAAGTTCACTTCTCCACGCTGGTCCTTTAACCCCCAAAGCCCCATTATGACTTCTCTGTATATCTCAGTGTGAGAGACTCATCTAGGGCACCAGTGTATTCTGCAGAATTCTGGTCCCAGGAGATGCTCAAGGAAGAAAGAGTTCCCTGGGAAATAGTCCAGGCGGCTGCGCCCATTAGGGCTTCACTGAGCAAGGGCCTTTGCATGTGTGTGGTAAAGTGGAAGAAGGGATTAGTTTATCTCAGTGCTGGGATTCCATATATGTGCTGCCATGCACACCGAGCTTGACTTCCTAATGCATGGCTGTTGCTGTGCTTGTTTTTCTTTTGTTTGTTTTTAGACACAGTCTGGCCTTGCTATGTAGCCCAATCTGGCCTTGTACTCCTCAGAGATGATGGTATGACCTCAATATAAATGCCCCAAATACTAGAACCAGAGATACTAGTACTTTTGGGTTATGCTGACCTGGCATTAAGTAGGCATTAGATAAATACTGGGGAGTATATTCTCATCTGACTTTGTCAGCAGTTTGAGCACACACAGCCTCATTTATCTGTAACCACACCCTGTAATTTAAAGATGAGGAAAATTGATATAAAGACATGGGTGACTTCTCAGTTGAGATCTTATATCCAGTAAATAATGCATTTGGAGCAGTCACCTAATTGTGTGTGTGTGTGTGTGTGTGTGTGTGTGTGTATCACATGCTGGCTTTTGAGTGTCAAATCACATAGTTCAATTTCAGTATCATTTTTAGAGCTCTTTTTCCCCCTTACCTTCTCCTTCTGGTATATATGTATGTATGTATGTATGTATGTATGTATGTATGTATGTATTTATTTATTTATTATATGTAAATACACTGCAGCCCATAAGAGGGCATCAGATCTCATTATGGATGGTTGTGAAACATCACGTGGTTGCTGGGATTTGAACTCATGACCTCCGGAAGAGCAGTCAGTGCTCTTAACCGCTGAGTCATCTCACCAGCCCCATTTTTAGAGCTCTTAAAAACCAAAAGTTCACTTCTCCACACTGACCCTTTAACCCACTGGCTCGGTGGGTTAAATCCTTGGAATCCACGTGGTAGATGGAGAGCTCCCACAAGTTGTCTTCTGGCTTTCACATTTTATTACAAATAAATAAATAAATGTAATATTGATTGGGGGAGGGGGTGTTTTTGTTCCTTTGAGGCATGGTCTAGTCTGGCCTTGAACTGAACAATGACCTGAGTCTTCTGAGTGCTAGGGTTACAGTCATGTGTCACCAGACATGCCCATCTATTTTGGTTTTTTTTTTGTTTGTTTGTTTTTAATTTAAAGATGTATTTTAAACTGGGGTCCTCTAGAAAAGCAGCAAGTGCTTTTAACTGCTCAATCCTCTCTCTCTCTCTCTCTCTCTCTCTCTCTCTCTCTCTCTCTCTCTCGTCCCATGCCCAGTTGAAATCCTTAATGTGTTATTGTCTCTGTTCCTTGTTTTGTTTTGTTAGTTGGTTAGAGGCAGGGCCTTGCTTTGCAATGAAGAGAATAGCCTTGGATTCTAGTCCCGGTGGCTACGTCCTCCATAGCCATCACTTCCAGCCCTGTGCCTGTGTCTTAATATTCCTGGTGATCCTGTGATGTGGGTACCATCCTGTCTCTATACTATAGCTGAAGAAGAAGAACATAGATAGGTATATTGTTACGAAGTCACCTAAAGCCCCATGGTCAGATGGTCAGCATCAGGCATGGTTATAATCCCTAATCTTTGTGCCTTTTCAAAGATGTGGAAGTAATTAAAGAAGCTAGAAAATTTTACTAGTTGTACTGGAAGAAGAGGAGGGAAAGGAAACCATGATCAGAATATATTATATATATATATATAGAATATATTATTTATATATATATATATATATATATATATATATATATATAAGCATTTTCTTTCCTTTTGTGTGGGGGGTGGGGGAGCAGGAGGAAGATGGTTGTTTCTACAGAGTTTCTCTGTATATTCCTGGCGGTGCTGGAACTCTCTCTGTAGACCAGGCTGGCTTTAAATTCTCTTGTCTCTGCCTGCCAAGTGCTGGGGTTAATTAAAGGCTAGCATCACCACACCCAACTTTCATTTTCAATTAAAAACTGTATGGAATGGTAGTTGCACCTGTTGGCATTCTGGTGTTGATCAACGCAATCAAAGACATCAAAGTAATTTACATTTTTCCTCTGTTCTCCCCCTGGGTAAAGCCATTTTCCCAGCCTGGCATTGGTTAGTAGATGCTACTGACTTAATAACACTAAGTAAGCTTCTTGGATATGCTGCATAAAGATATTTTGTAATTTTGTTTCTTAAAAATATGATTTTCTTTTTACTTATCAATGGCAAATTTAATACAAATAATTGCCTGGGTATTTTAAGTTAATACTAACTTGAGATTTGAGACACACATATTTGTTTGCCTTTTAAAACCGTAAGCTCCCTGAGGTGTTAGGTTATTATCTATCACCTTTATAAACAAAGACAACTGTTGCTTTAAAAAAATAATTATAGGCATCCATAAAGTCTCACCAACATGGCTGCCTAAACATGAGCCAGACAGGGACAAAAACAAACGTGCTAACACTGATGCAGAAAGAGGAGGCCTCAACCCTACACAAAGAACTTCAGGTACCTAAGGAATCCTGAGAGTAGGAATTGCAGACCAACTGGTTATCCAATTCCAGAAGGTCAGCCCTGAAAACACAAGAACAAACAGCATCTCGCAGGCTGAACAGGTTGTGTTTATGTGTTTATATGTGTGATATCTATGTATATACATTATGTGTGTAACAACTATAGATGAAAAAAAGTTCATGAATTTAAAAGAGCAATGGGAGGGTTTGGAGGTAGAAATGGGAAATGATGCAATTATATTATAATCTCATAAAACAAAAGAAATTTTAAAAAATTAATGGGCCAGTGAGATGGCTCAGTGAGTAAATGATGCTTGCAGCCAAGCCTGGTAAGCTGAGTTCAATCCCTGGAACCTGTGTAAATGGTGGATGGATAAAGTCAGTTCCACAGAGTTTGTCCTCTGCTCTGTACACACATACCATGACATGCTCTGCCCCCTAAAACATTTGAACATGCACACATGCACACACAATAATAATATTTTTAAAATTCTTTAAAAACATATGTATTGCCAGACAGTGGTGGCACACGCCTTTAATCCCAGCACGTGGGAGGCAGAGGCAGGTGGATTTCTGAGTTTGAGGCCAGCCTGGTCTACAGAGTGAGTTCCAGGACAGCCAGGGTTACACAGAGAAACCCTGTCTCGAAAAATCAAAAAAAAAAATGTATTTAATATATAAAATGTGCGTTGGTATTTTGCCTGCATCTCTGTGAGGGTGTCAGATTCCCCTGGAGCTGGAGTTATAAACGGTTGTGAGCTGCCATATGGATGCTGGGAATTGAACCCAGGTCCTCTGGAAGAGCAGCCAGAGCCATCTTCCAGCTCCATATTTTTAAAATCTTAAAGAAAGAGTTACTGTTAGAAGTAAGCTGTGGATATGACATTTGATATATTTTTTTCTTTTAGACAAACTTCTTTGTGTGTTGTTAAGAAGGGAACCAAATGAGAGCTACAAAGACAATTTTCTTCCACCACCACAACATACGAATTTAACTTAAGGTGCAGAGTCTGGAGAGTGACCAGGGCTGGAGTTGCCGCTGGTTGTATTTGTAGCACATTAAAGAATAATAGTGAATTGGGTCTTAAGGATGTGATGTACAACTCGAAGCTCTTTAAATATCAGAAATGTAGACCACAGATGGCAGTCAGAAGTACTTATTGGCCTGGAAATACCTTGCTTCTTTTTCTTTTTGGATGGTATATGTCCAGTGAAACTTTTCATGGATACAATTTGGTTTTGACTATTTCTATGGGGAGATATTTTAATCATTTTGCTTGTTTTATGTTGGGACAGTGTGGTGTAACACAGGCCTGCCTTAGATTCACTGTGTAACCAAAGGTGTCCGGTGTGCATTTGACTACAGGCATTTGACATAAATACTGGTTTTTGTTTGTCCGTTGGTTTGTTTTATGTGGTGCTGGGAAGAGAACCTACGACTTCGGGCCTAGGCAAACTCTCTACCAGCTGTGTTCCATTTCCAGCCTCTTCAGCCCCTCTCCTACCCCATGTTTTTAATACATAAAGAAAATAAATTGCTTTCACTTACCACTCTGTAGGATGCAAATTCCAAGACTGAAGGGCCATTGGGCCTGTGGTAGAAGATAGGAGAAAGAATCCTAGAGCATCCTAGAGAGAAGAAGACCAAACTCATCCCTATGGGGACACTGTGTTCATTAGTAACCCATTCTTAAGATCATGGCCTAATTCATTCATTGTAGCTCTTCAGCAGCAGTGCACTAGGACCTAAGTTTCTAAAATGTAAATATGAGGAAAGAGGCAACAACCATTGGGAAGTGGATGTAAGGTTAGCAGAAGGAATTTGTGAAACCCTGATTTGGGCTATCCTGGGAAGGATTGGAAAGAAGTCTGGCCATGCTATGACTGACCCCAGGGGATTTTGTAGCTGGGATAGCTATATGAAGTTGTCTCCAGTTGTGGCCAGATCTTTATACTCCTGCATCAAGAACTCATTGGATTTGGGTTCATTCTGGAATAGAGGGTAAGACACTTCCAAAGGACGAGGAGCTAAGCACTGTTGGAGGGCAATAGCCACAGAGGGGACACTTGATGAGTCCCGTTTATTCAACTGTTTTTAAACTGCTGAAAATAAACTAGTATGACTGCCTCAGAATATTAGCATAAGTTTCATCTGTGGTAAGAATAAGATTGGAGAGACTTACCAAACAATTCAAAAGAACTTGGTCACAGGTTTTCTAGCTAATAACTGTGATGTCTTTCAGTGTAGTAATAATAGTACCACCCATTTCTGCTCAGAAAAACTAAAGACTGGGCAACTATTCTGTTTTATGGTCGCAACTTTTTTTTTACTTTTTTATTCTCATATGGCCACTTTAACACTTCTGTTTTTGTTCTTCCATTTCTTTTAAAAAAAAAAAAAGATTTTAAGTTTATTGTTATTGCGAAGAGGGGTGTGTCCTGCCATCCACAGTTCTGTGGCTATCAGAAGACAACTTTGTGGAGTCTTACTCTTCCATTTTTACCTGAGTTCTGGGGGTTAGCCTCAGCTCATCAGGCTTTTGTCTCAAGCACCTTTACCTGCTAAGCCAGTGGCTGTCAACCTTCCTAATGCTACAACCCTTTAATACAGTTCCTCGTGCCATGGTGACTCCCAGCCATAAAATGATTTTCGTTGCTATTCATAACTGTAGCTTTGTTACTGTTATGAATCATAGTGTAAATATTTGTGTTTTCCAATGGTCTTAGGCAACCTGAGAAAAGGGTCGGTCTACCGACCCCCTCTAACGGGTAACAAGCCATAGGTTGAGAACCGCAGTGGTTCATGCCAGCCTTGTTTCTCCATTTCTCTTGGCAGTACAAAAAGCATAGGTGAGCACAGTTGGACAACAGCAAAGCTTCTAAGAGTCTGGCTCACAGCAGAATTAGTGATACCTTGGGAATCTGGCCGCCTCACCACTAGACAAAGAACATGGTAATGATTGCAAGCTTGCCTTTGTGGTTGAAAAGATTGCAGCCGTCAAGAGCTTGTTTGATCTCAGACATGGGAAGCAGTTTTCTCACACCCACACCTGGGTGATTGTGTATGAGGAGACCTGTCGTAACTCGAATATTAGAGGAGCCCAGATGGAGCCATAATGAACTCATGTCTCTAGACGTGGTTTCAGCCTCATAGTATTTCAGAGCTCTCTTTCCCAAATTACTGGTTGGAACTGATCAGTAATGCAGGTTCAGGAGGCAAAACCAGTATGCTTTTAGTGAGTTGCCAAGAGGAATCAACTGGGAAGCAGGACAGTGGGTTACACCCACTGGAAGGATTGGATCGATAAAGTTTGTTGTGTGGTTTATGTACATGTACATACATGTGTGTGTACCTGGACTGTGATAAATCCATATGGGTCATAATCAAATAGGCTTCTGGTTTTAATCTAGGAACTACTACATAATCAGTCTGAAAGTATTTGTGCAATATTCACTCTCCATTACCCAAATAATTCTTCCACAAGTAAAAACCCATGAAAAGTTTTCTATGCTTATAGGATTAGTGTATGTTCATGTGTGTACACATGCTTGGCAGCATACAGGCCAACATGGTGCTGGAGATGAAGCTGAGGGTTCTACATCTTGATTAGAAAGCAGCCAGGAGGAGACTCTTACCTACTCTGGGCGGGGCCTGACCATTAGAGCCCTCAAAGCCAGACTATTCAGTGATGCACTTCTTCCAGTAAGGCCACACCTTCTAAGAGTGCCACTCCCTATGGCCAAATGTTTAAACTCATCAATCTATGGGGCCAAACCCATTCAAATGACCACTACAGGTAACCATAGCTGTTGTGAGTTCATGACTGTAACAGCTTTGTCCTGTCCAGAAACAGCCTTTTGCAGAATTCCTAGTCGTCCTCCAGCTCTTCCATTCTGTCCTCTCCCTCTTTCACTATGTTCCCTGAGCCCTGGGGGTAGCGGTATAGATGACCCCCCCTTTATAAATATTTTTCTTTAAAAAAAAAAAAGAATTATTTATTGATTTATTTTATGCTGTCTTCAAACACACCAGAAGAGGGAATCAGATCTCATTACAGATGGTTGTGAGCCACCATGTGGTTGCTGGGAATAGAACTCAGGACCTCTGGAAGAGCAGTGAGTTCTCATAACTGCTGAGCCATCTCTCCAGCCCCAGATGATCCCTTGTTGACTGGACATGAAACAATCACTTATTCTCAGCCCTTTAGACCTTGCCCTTTGCAAAACAAGGAGGCCTCCATGACCAAGGCCGAGAGCAGCACTTATATGTATTTTCTAAGCATTCAGAAAGCAGTTTGACAAGCTATCAATTTAGCAGTGTCAGTAGTATTCCCTAACCCTCTTAACCTTGCCTGAAGGCTTAGGCTTCTGATTCACTGTTCATGGGCTTTTGACAAGTGTTTGGTGCCAGTCCCCTGATTGTTTGAGATTGGTTCTCTCACTGAACTTGAAGCTCATCCACTCAGCAGTTTTCAACCTGTGGGTTGCTACCCTTTGGGAGGAAGGGGTGGTGAGTCACCTAAGACCATTGGAAAATAGATATGTACATTATGATTCATAACAGCAATACAATTACAATTATGAAGTAGTGAAGAAAGTAATTTTATGGTTGGGGGGGGGTCACCAAAACATGAGGGACTATATTAAAGGGTCACAGCATTGGGAAGGTTAAGAATCACTCAGGCACCACTGAGCTCCAGAGATCCACCCAACACTGGAATTGCAGATAATAGCTACCATAGCCAGCTTTGAGCTGGGTGCTGGGGATGTGAACTCAGGTCCTTGTGGATGCACAGCAAGCTCCATATTGACTGAGTTGTGTCCCCAGCCACCAAGTTTTCTTCTTAATCCTATGTCCTTCTTTTTTTTTAGTATTGTAGGTCTAATCCACAAGTTCTCCTAATTTGCTTTTCTGTTTGTGAAACATGTATCTTATCAAAGGGAAGGAGCTGTTTAAGGAAGTTTCTGTCTTCCTTTCCTACTCCTACTGGGAGGATCTAGAATAGACTAAATAAAAGGATTGTTCCTATAGACAAGGATCTAGGATTCAGCTTATTTAGAAAATAACTCATATTCGTCTTCCTGAATGACCAATGTTGATGACAAAAAGACTGCTCTTAGCCATAGGTAGGATAGATGTTAAGTCTGTATCTATGGCTTTGAACTCGAAGCTTTACGCTCAAGCATTACTTGATAAGGCTGGAATGCAGCTCAGTTGGCAGCATGATTACATAGCATGCACAAAGTCCTGGGTTCCATCCCAGAACCAGTATAAATCAGGCATTGGGTGCACACCTGTAATCCCAGTACTGGGTGGAGGTAGATGCAGGAGGATAGATTCAAGACCATCCTCAGTTCTATAGTGAGTTTCATGGTTAGTCTAAGACGTGCGGAACTCTGACTCAAAAGAAAAATTACTTGTTAATATCTTTCTGGTGACTGTGAACTCCTTGAAGCCAGAGAGCTTCATCATTCCTAGCATGAATTTTTAATGACATTTGAGCTTATTGATTTATGGAGCAATTTTGCCGTCTATACTATCTGGTTCATGCTAAAGTACACTTAACTGTTACACAGGAATCGTTTGAATTTGGTCTTTTTATATTACTTTCCTGATTTAGGTGAGTTCACATGAAAAAGCTGAGGTTCCAGTGAGGTGGCTCAGCGGGTAAAGGCTGCTTGCCAAGCATAGTGATGTGAGTTTGATTCTACAGAGTCCACATGGTAGGAGGAGAGAACTCCCCAAAGTCGTTCTGTGATCTCGAAACCACAACATGTGCCATGCCATGTGAGCATGGACAGCCAACCAATAAATATAAAATATTGTAAAAATATAGGAAGATAAATGTATAATGCATAAGCTGAAAATACTTGGAAACTTATACCACACATACACATTATATATTGTATATTCAAATACACACACACACATTTTTTTTGGGGGGGGGGCTTCAAGACAGGGTTTCTCTGTGTAGCCCTGGCTGTCCTGGGACTCACTCTGTAGACCAGGCTGGCCTCGAACTCAGAAATCCGCCTGCCTCTGCCTCCCAAGTGCTGGGATTAAAGGTGTGCGCCACCACTGCCTGGCTTCACACACACATTTTTAAGACAAGATCTCCCTCAAACTTGGTACATAGCCAAGGATGACCTAGAACTCCTGGTCCTTTTGCTTCCACTTCCCAAGTACTGGTGGTTCTTATGAAATCAGAGGATAACTTGGAGGCATTGGTTCTTTCCCATCATCTTTAATCTAGGTCCTCAGTCTTGGCAGTAGGGTAGACATCTTTAAACAACAAGCTATCTTGTCAGCCCTTAACTCTTCTTTTTTAATGAGTATTGTTTGTAAGTGTTCAGAGAGAGAATGCACTTCTGTGTACAGATCACTTTGAGGATTTCTAATTTCTATTTCTAATGAAATAGCTTGGCCAAGTACAAGAGCCTGCCACCAAGGCTGACAGCCTAAATTTAATTCCTGGAACCTACTTGGTGGAGGGAGAAAACTAACTACTGAGAATTCTCTTCTGATCACCATACATGTTCTTCAGCAAGCACATCTCCACAAGTAAATAAATAAATCAGCAATTCTTACTTATTTTTATTTTGAGATAGGGTTTCTCTACATATAGCCCTGGCTGGCTGGAACACTCACACATCTGTATGAGTATGCCCCAAACTCACACAGAGTTCCAGCTGTCTGTGCCTCCCAGTGCTGGGATTAAAGGTATATGATACCTACACCCAACCATCATTTTCTCATCAAGTGTAATTTTTATTTTATTTTCCAGAATATAATTCCTCCAGCCATAGATAACCAGCTGTTTTCATGGGCTTTGGTGGCAGTTGTAGGCTAGCACCAGCAGGTCTAAGACTTGTAGGGTGTTTGTTTGGTCATTGTAGACCATCCTGCTGTGTGAAGTAAGGAAGCCTGTTGATCCCAGGAGGCACATAAGCAGCAAAGATACTAGCTTAGGGCAGCGCCCTCTATGGCCCAATCATGAACTTTGTAATGGCCCTGTCTCCGTGCTTGTACAGTGTACACTTAGCAATGGAGTCAGCTGCGGAAGCTTTGGTCCTTATGTGCTGAGTCCTGTCGTTTGTTTGTTTGTTTGGGATCGTCTTGTGGCTATGATCAGGAAGAGAAGAGAAAAAATATATATATTTTGTTTATTCTTTGCTCACATCTGCTTCCAACTCCCCCTCTCACTCACCTCATCTCCAGCATCTTTCTCGAGCCTAAGCTGGCTTCAACTGGTTATGTAGCTGTGACTGGCCTTGAACTCCCAGCCAGCCTCCTTCAGTTTTATTTTGTAAATTGTTTTAAGGGAATGGCTGGTCATTGTCCTGGTGCAGCAGCAGCTTTTGACTGGTAGCCAGAATTTAGGCCTATAGTAAAGGGACCACCGTGAGATAAATACTGTGTAGTGGGAAGGCAGTTTCTGTCTGGGGAAAAGGAAAGGTACTAGTTTGGTCATCCTGTGCTTTGGCAATTAAGTTCCAGTTCAAAGGAAGGAAAAGCTAAACATTTTCTTGCTGATGCTTTTGAAGAGCAGACAGATGCCCTGTGGTCATGCTTCCTCTTTCTCCTGTCTGCTTTGAAGTTAGGCAGATGGCAGTTCATTCTGGCTGTCACCACTACTCAAGCCTGCTTCAGCCCTCTCTGCCCGGGAGATCAACTCCAACACTTCATAAAACTTTGATTTTATTGGTTTCCTTAAACATCGACTTTATTACATTTTCTGTTATAGTGTGATGGGAATTGAGCTCAGAGCCTGAGACAAGCACTGTCCCACTGAGCTCCAACCCAGTCACTTTTAGAATCTTTCAGTGCTGTGCAAACTTCCCAGCAAGTCACAACAACTACCTTTTCATTTATCCTGCCTCTCCCTCCCCTTTTGTATTAAGTATTTAAGGCAAATTTCAAACTGCATGCCATTTCAGCCCTACATAAATCAGTAGACGTCTGTCTGCAAAAAATAGTACTTTCTTCCTTTTCTTGTTTAAAAACTTCCTGTTATGTGTGTATGAAGTGTCCCCTCCGTGTGTGTGTGTGTGTGTGTGTGTGTGTGTGTGTGTGTGTGTGTGTG
>JANHMN010000019.1:49386036-49449353 GCA_030674055.1 Rhabdomys pumilio | reverse complement strand
GGGAAGGGAAGGGAAGGGAAGGGAAGGGAAGGGAAGGGAAGGGAAGGGAAGGGAAGGGAAGGGAAGGGAAGGGAAGGGAAGGGAAGGGAAGGAAAGGGCCTAGAATCAATCCCCATATTGCCTTTATACCACTCTGGAAGAGCAGAGCAGATGGAGCTCATCATGGCCGTCAAGTTTTTACTGATTTGAAGATTGGTTTTCCTTTTAAATCAGAGCATGGTGCCTGTCTTCTTGGGTGGTCCTGACTCTTAGTTCCACTCAGCAGGAGGCAAAAGAGAAAATCCTGGATCATCATTGGGCACCTGGCAAAACCCATTTGCCAGGAAACTTGACTAATATTTTCCTTAATATGCATAGTATTAGCACCTCATTTACCCTGCAAATGTGCTATAAGATATCAGGTCAGGTCACCTGTAGTCTTGTGCCCTAGAAAACATGTGTTTTCACTTCACTATTCAAAATCATCTTAAGGTAACTTCTTGTTTTAGCAATATATTTATTTATTTATTTATTTATTTATTTATTTAGTTTTTCAAGACAGGGTTTCTCTGTGTAGTCCTGGCTGTCCTGGAACTCACTTGGCAGACCAGGCTGGCCTCGAACTCAGAAATCCGCCTGCCTCTGCCTCCCAAGTGCTGGGACTAAAGACGTGCGCCACCACCGCCAGCTTAGCAAGTTATTTATAAAATTTGTGGAAGTGCATTGCCTTTCTCCTACATGTTCCTTCGATGTTGTGTTTAGCTGTCTTGATACAGCACGTGCCACCTAGAATTACAGTTATCAAATGAAGGACTCAAGTTCCCTGAAGCAGCCCTTGCTGGTTTTGTATGATTCCACAGTAGTTATGACCATGACTACCATGTCTAGAACACTACACACAGTAAAACATTGATGTTTCTGATTGCCTGAGTCTGTGAGGAATCTTTGGATTTCACAGTAATTGGGATATAAATGTGGAATAGTTGTTCAGCTAAGAAACTTGCACCTAAACAAAATCTTGTCTGTGTTAGTATAAATTCTATCAGGAACATCTTTTACTCACCAGCATCACTCTGAAGTAAGTTATAAATTATTATTCGCCGGGCGGTGGTGGTGCACGCCTTTAGTCCCAGCACTTGGGAGGCAGAGGCAGGCGGATTTCTGAGTTCGAGGCCAGCCTGGTCTACCAAGTGAGTTCCAGGACAGCCAAAGCTACACAGAGAAACCCTGTCTTGAAAAACCAAAAAAAAAAAAAAAAAATTATTATTCATTGGCTTTAGAGTGGCTTGACAAATGTGTGGTAAAAGGCCAGGGTCTTTTGAACAGGATAGACAACCAGGAAAACAAATTTTGTGGTTTTTTTTAAGGTCTTCATCTAATTCAGAGCATGAGACCCCCGAGTTCATTAGGTGAAATCGGGGACCGAAAATGGGACATTTTGAAATGAGATACAGTGCGTGATTCATGCACAGGCTTTGTTGTTTAGCCCTTCCTTTTCTCAGGAAAACAAAAACAAAACAAAGTGAAGAAGTCTCGAGTTGAAGAGTGTAGAAGAGTCCTGCTCTTGGTAGGAGCCAATTACATCTTGTGTTCTTTCTTCTTTACCAGGTGATGGCTGTGGGCACATAGTGACCTCTCAGGACAGTGGCACAATAACATCTAAGAATTATCCAGGAACTTACCCCAATCATACTGTGTGCGAAAAGATCATCACAGTCCCGAAGGGGAAAAGACTTATTCTGAGATTGGGAGATTTGAACATTGAGTCCAAGACCTGCACTTCCGACTATCTCCTCTTCAGCAGTGCAACAGATCAGTACGGTAAGGAAGGGGTGTTGGGATCTGTAAACATGTAAGATCTGAGACGAGAGGAAGTGAGATGGGAGAAAGGCAGGCAGTGTGTTGGGTTAGGAGCATAGCCTGGAGATCTGTAAGAGAACCTTGATTTGTGTAATCTTTCAGGGTAAT
Organism: Rhabdomys pumilio; assembly: GCA_030674055.1. Taxonomy (NCBI): domain Eukaryota; kingdom Metazoa; phylum Chordata; class Mammalia; order Rodentia; family Muridae; genus Rhabdomys; species Rhabdomys pumilio. The sequence goes on along the minus strand of JANHMN010000019.1, from coordinate 49,447,406 downwards.
TTGCATGCAGGCTAACATAGATGCACTTGCTTGGAAAGCTGAAACAGTGAAGGAGATACTATATGTCTGCCCCATGTGTCTCAGAAGATTCGCTTAAATTTCTCTCTTACAGGAAAGTGAATCAGAAATGTGGTGTTTGACTAAAACATACACATTCCTTTATTTGGCCAGTACTTAACTTGTAGCAACTGTGATTTAGACATACTGTGAAGCTGAGTCATATTCTGTGAACAAACAATCCCTGTCATGGAGCTTACCCTTGGGGAAAAGACACATTTATGATGTGACAAGTAGTGAGAACAAAAAGGAAGGAATCCTATAGCAGGAGGGTAGTCAGGTAGGTCCTTCCAGTATGGAAACATCTGAGCAGAGACACAGAGGAAGTTAGGGAAGAACTGTCAGCTAAGACTTAAGCCAGTTTTCAGGAGAAGGGACAACTGCATAAAGGGAGTTTCCTAAATAACCTTTGAAATTCAGTTTCTTGTGCTATAGTACTCTGATTATGCCTGAGCTAGTCATCTTTGGTGGTTAATATTGATGGTCAACTTTTACAGACTGTGGAATCAATATGGTGACAAATGTTCTGGGCATGAAAATTCCTTGAGGTGGGAAAATTTACCAAACTACACACTGAATTTAAAAAAAAAAAAAAAGTGTGAGCATTTATCACTGTCTGATTCCAGACTGTGGATGCAATGTGACCAGCTGCCTGCAACTAGACTTAGCTTGAACTGTGAGTGGAAAGGAACCCTTTCTCCTTTAAGTTGCTTCTGTCAACAATCACAGCAACAGCAAAATAGCTAATCCACCATCGTGGTGGCCTTTTGATCCTAAGCCCCAGAAGACACCTTGCAGTTAGTTAATTGGAAACCAAAGACAAAAATCTTGAACAAATCTTGTCATCTACATGTTTAGATTCTTGCCTTTTTTTTTTTGGCAGGATCTCCTGTAGTCCAGGCTGATCTTTAATTTATTATAGCCAAGGATAATCCATCCATTTCATTGGTTGGGGAGCACTGGGGTTATAGGCAGGAACCACCATCCCTGAGTTATTTGGTGCTAGGGATCATGCATGCTGGGTAAGCACTCTACCAACTGAACTGCATCTCCAGCCCTAGGTTTTTTGAATTTTTTAAGATGTGTGTTCTTTACTGAGAAATGGGTACTGAATTCTGGCTTGGCATAGTGATAAAAGATAATTAAAGTTTTTTTCTTTATAAAGTTGTATTTGTCTTTTACAAACTGGATTTGTGTTCATAAAAATGGGCATATTCAATGTGTTGGGTATAAGTGGCCCTGACTCATTCTCTACATTACACATATGAATCCTTGAGTAACTCTTATTAATTTCCTATTTGACAGACAAATGGATTCACACTGAGATTTGGTAGCATGATGAGGACTGCACGGCTATATCATTAAGGGCTGAGGGAAGAATTTGTTTCTATATCTGTTGCTCTTCCCTCTGTCATTCAAACAAAGCCAGTGAATGGGAGGTGGGGGATGGGGATAAAGGAGCACGGGTCTGTAATCTGGCACTTGGGAGGTGGAGGCAATGGGGTCAGGCCATCCTTCAGTACATACTCAGTTCAAGGCTGCCTTGGGCTGCGTGAGTCCTGGCTTCTGAGCTGGACCACCCCATTAGCATGCTGTGCAGTGATTTTCTCAAACACAAGGGATAAGTAGTAATTTAGTTAGCGATGTTAAGACAACATGTTTAACAATGTTCAGTGTTCTTCTTTTGTGGCTACTTTAAAGATTTTCTTTGATGGAAACCACTAGCCCAGCATATGCTTTAACTAAGTTAAAATAGACCCCGGGTCAGTTTGAACTTCCCCTGGGAATACAGAAAGAGAAGGCAGAAACACTTTGTCCTCCTGTAACCTGAGCCTTGGCAGGGGCCAGTTCTGTGTCCAGTTGCTCCATCCCTGGGAAGGTTTGGGGCTTCAGCAGCTGTGTGGTCACAGGGTCCCAGAGACCTGTAGCTGTGTTAGAGAATGGCCACAGAAGTGCATTCAGTAGGGACCACATGTTCTGGAATGACTCCTGCAGTTCTGAAAGATTTCACCTCTAGCAGTTTTGTATGTGACTATAATAGCTGGGTTCTTAGAGTTCAAACAGTTCAGTACTTTTCAGTAACCAACTAATTGTTAAAATCCACTGGTAATGAACAGAGTTGTTGGTATTTTGAAATGTAGGGTTAATGTTTTGAAAAAGAGGAACATTTTCCAGCTATGCCAAGAGTTCACATTCTTGGGATGTGCTCATGTTAACTATTGTGAATGTGCTCGAGCTGGACAGGTTTCATTAGTGGCCAGTTAACTTTTGATGGTTCATTGCTTGAATCATACTTTGGGCATTTTTAACATTTTTGAGAAGGTTGGGGAGGTGGCTTGGTAGGTAAAGTAATTGCTGCATGAGCAGTTTATAGGCCTGAGTTTGGATCCCCAGAACCCATGTAAAAGGCAGGCATGGAGGCAAGTGCCTGTAACCCCAGCATGGTGGAGACAGTGGTTCTGGAACTTGATGGTCACTCAGTATAAGACAGGAACTGGCTTGGTCAGCCTAATTTTTTTATATGCAACAGGACCATCTGGCCATGGGTGTCACCACTGAAATTGGACTGGGTTGGTCCTTACACATCAACTACTACTAATTAAGGAAATGTCCCCACATAATTTTCTACAAGTCAGTTTTTGTTGTAGTTGCTTTCGAGATTGTGTTTCTTTGTGTAGCCTTGACTGTCCTGGAACTTACTTTGTAGACCATGCTGGCCTCGAACTCATAGAAGTCCTCCTGTCTTTGCCTCTCAAGTGCTGGGATTGAAGCATGTAACACCGCTGCCTGGCTTCTATAAGTCAGTTTTATGTTGACATTTTTTTCTATCTGAGAAGTGATTCCTGCTTCTTAGATAACTGTGGCTGTGTCAAATTGACAAACTACCAAACTAGCACAGTACTGTGTCTGTGTGGCTGTGTTAAGAGACTGACCCTTTCAAATGCCTTTGAAATAGTAAGAACTGCAACAGTTAACTAAGACATGAAGACAAACCAGGCATGATGTCGTATGTGCTTTATCCCAGCACTCAGAAGCAGAGACAAGGCAGAGCTTTGTGAGTTGGATCTGTGAGTTGAGAGACCACAACCACTAAAGTGAAACCTTGCTTGGCTGGGTCAATTGATTCTGATCAGCTAGTGCTGAAGAATCAACTGGAATTAAGAAATCAAGACAGCCTGGTCTTCATGGCCAGTTCCAGTCCAGTCAAACTTACATGGTGACACTATGTCTGAAGAGGAAGGAAGAAAAAAATGACGGATAATGTTCTCTTTCTCATCCGGACTGGGGAGCATTTAGCTGCTGCGGCTCCTTGGTCTCCTATAATCAGGAATAGTTCCTCGGCCTGTGTTTGTCTTTCGTGCAGTTTGACTAGTGCTACCCAGTTATTTTGTACAGTGCCTGTGAGTTTAGGTTGCTTTGATGTCCCTTGTGATTAAATTCAGATACTGCATTTTTAACCATCATTGTCTGTCTTGAGACAGAGTCTCACTGTAACTTAAGCTAGCCTGGAATTAACTGTGTAGCCCCAGCTGGTTTTGAACTTGCAGCAATCCTACTGCCTCAGTCTCCCAAGTTCTTTGATTGCATTCGACAGCCACCATACCTGGCATGGTACTGCTTTCTAAAGTACTCTTTGGCTTGGTGACTTGTGCATGCTCTTAATCCTAGGACTTGAAGTAGAGGCAGGAGACTTAGAGTTCAAGGTCATCCTCAGCTAGCTACATAGGAAGATTGAGGCCATTCTGGACTACAAAACCATGCCTCAAAAAGCTAGTATATAGGAAAGTTAAATCAATAGATTGTAATCATTAGGAGACATCTTTATAGCACTTTTCAACATTTGGAGCATACAGGTGGAGTGAGCAACCCAGTCAAATTCTGTATCCCGAATTCTGCACTTCAGGAACTTCTTGTTCCCTGGTATGACACAGAGGGATGGAGTAGGAGGGAATGAGGAGGTGATGGCTCAGCACGTACACTGTGCCAGCAGAGCCACAAGTCAGATCCCCAGAGCACATGGAAATGGAAATGCCAAGTTTAATGTATTGCAGCCCATTTGTAATCCTCGTATGCAGGAGACAGGGTTGAGGAATCCCTAGGAGCAGATTGGCTAACTAAACTCACCGAATCTGTCAGGTCTGGGTTCAAGTGAGAGATGAGCTCACTATATATGGTAGAGAGCGATCAAGGGGTGAGAATGTATTTGTACACATGCGTACCCATACACAAATAGGTAAATAAAAGATTCTAACATGTTTTGGATTTCAGAGCTGTTTAGGTTCTGGGTTTGCCATTAGGAATGCTAAGCTGGTAAACTCTATGCAAATACTAGGATGCAGATGCCTTAGACTTAGACACTTGGTCCCAAGCACTTAAGGTAGAATCAACCTGTACTTCTTCTTGAAAAACTAATCGACTCTCCTCTTTCCTCGCCAACTTCCACTGTTTCCTAGGCCATTTAAATAGTGTTAAATATTGTCATAATAATTTTTTTATTTTAAAAATTGTTGTGTTTTGTGCAGGGCATGGTGGCACACACCTTTAATGCCAATACTTGGGAGGCAGAGGCAAGTAGATTTCTGAGTTCCAGGACAGCCTGGGCTACACAGAAACCCTGTCTCAAAATGTAAAAATCTATCTATCTATCTATCTATCTATCTATCTATCTATCTATCTATCTATCTATCTATCATTGTGTTCTAGCATCTGCAGAAACATGGTAGTGTGGAATTCAGGCTTTTACTCTCCAGTCTTCTAGGAAGCCTTATCTCCAAACCCCACCCCTATCTTTATCCCTGTGTTTGTTCCTTTAACTGCCTCTGGTTAGATTTCTGAGGCAGTGTAAAGAGACAAGACAAGGCTGAAAAAGATACGAGAGTCTGACCTTCAACAGACAAGACTGTGATTACTAGAAGACACAGGAAGAGGCAGCAAGGGCGGAGGAGGGGTGTCGGGTGGAGGTTTTGGGACACTTAAGGATCTGCCTAGGTAAGAAGCTGCCTGGGACCCTTTATTGGGGCAGGGTTAGGGGCTTGGGAATGAAGAACTTGTTGCGGGGGTGGGGCGGGGCTGGCTACCTGTCTCCCGCAGTCTGTCCTTCCTGAAATTGCTTGCCAAGCCAAGACTCTCCTATGACCAGCGAGGTCATTCTCAAACTCAGGAATTGCATTTCGTAACCAGATTCTCTATCACTTCGCACAGCTTTGTATTTGTTGATATCTCTTTTCCTGGCTCTCCTGTTCCTTCACAAGCGCACGCACGCACGCAGGCACGCACGCACTCTTTCTCTCTCTCACCCTACACCTATCACGTTCCTAGTCAAGGATCACCTGTTCTAGAAAGATCTCTGATGTCCTGCAGCTCCAGTTCCTCCCTCTGTACTGTGCTTTTAGCAGAACACCTATTTCAGACTTGGAAAATTATTTCACCTTTATTCATCCTTTCTTATCCTTGAGGGTTTACCATTGTCCTGCCATTCCAGATGCTCAAACAATGTTAAATGCAGTTTGATTTTTTAGCAAATATCTAAAGCTGACCTCTTACAGAAGAGAAATTTGAATGTCACTGTATTCACACCAAAGGAGGAATCACATCGGGACTTTACTGTCTGCAGATATCTTCATTTAAGAGAAGCTTGTAATAGGTTTTTCCACCAATATAATAGATCAACTCAAGCCAAATTAAAAATATAAAGGCAGGATTATTTTGGAACAGTTCTCGTGAGTTCACCAGTCTCAGAGGACTAGGCTTAGAGGAGTCTCCTTGAAGATAGACAGAGATGGATGGACGGAGCGGGAGAGACAGGGAGAGAGAACTCAAATTTTGAGATATTAAATAGGCAGCTGGGTGGTGGTGGCGCATGCCTTTAGTCCCAGCACTTGGGAGGCAGAGGCAGGCGGATTTCTGAGTTCGAGGCCAGCCTGGTCTACAGAGTGAGTTCCAGGACAGCCAGGGCTATACAGAGAAACCCTGTCTCGAAAAAAACAAAAAAAAAAAAAAAAAAAAAAAAAAAAAAAAAAAGAAAGAAAAAAAGAGATATTAAATAGGCACCTCAGCAGTTTATCCCTGTTTGAAACTTAACAGCTTGGTTTTCCATTTATTTTAAGTGTGGAAATCTATGAAACAGGATTGGAGATACATGTGACCCAACACTTAGCTGTATGTACAGGACTCAGAACCTGCTTGTTTCCAATTCTCTCCTCTGAATAAGTCTATAACATGGATTCTGTTACTAACCACTGTGCATAAGAAAGCTCAAGGAGGCTGAGGAACTTGCTTAAAGTTCACCTAGCACTTAAGATTCACGTGAACATTTGACTCTAGGAGTGGGCTTTTCCTTAAGCACCATACCATCCCAATTCAGTATGACAAAGGTCATCTGAGCTCTTGCCTTGTGTGTTACGCCCCAAGCTTATGACTCATGTGTGTCTCTTGCTGGAGGAAACAGACACTTCAACGGGACTCTCCACATTCAAGCATCCTGGGACCAAACAGAGATTGCTTGAGAAATGAGTCACAGAGCTTGCCGTAGGATTCCTCTGAGAAAGAAGCCAGGGTGGTCTGTGGTGGAAGGAAACAGTCAGTTGGAGGATTCCTATTTTGCTCTGTGTTTTGAGCCATAGGAAATCAGGACTCCCATTTCCTGTATCTCCACCCCCAACATATATTTTTAACCATTGTCAACGACTTACAAGTACTTTTACACACTAACTGTTAATGTTTATGCCACACTAAAAACAAGATAAATGGAAAAAATAGCAACTTTGTGTGTGTGCGTGTGTGTGTGTGTGTGTGTGTCTGTGTGTGTGTGTGTGTGTGTGTGTGTGTGTGTGTGTTTTTGTTTTTCACATCAGATTTCTAAGTTTCCTGGGTGGTAAGTATTTAGCATACTGCAGTAGCATCTTGTCATTATGATTCTTAGCTTTTGTTTTTAATTCTAAAGAGAGAAAACAAAAACTCAGAAGCTTTTACAAGCAGTAAAATATTTGTTTTACAAATAGTTCTCCTCTCAGACTGGGAGTAAATAGTAAAATTCTTAAGTTTTTGGAAGTTAAAAACACAAAACCTTGAAAGGAATTTCCAGCATATGAAAGGCTAGATTTGCCTAAATGTCTCCCTATGGTATTCATTAACATAACCGTAGCCTCCCGGGAGGAAAAGCTACTTCCCTGGAAACACTGATTCAATTGCCACCCTTTGTAAAGAATGGCTTGGTAGGGTGCTGTGCTGATCTGGGGTGGCAAGTCTTCACTTTGTGTCCCTGAACCCCATGGAACGCTGCACCTTTGTCTAGGAATCAGTTTGGCTCATTTGTTATGTGTTAACTGATTTTTGTCTGAGAACCAGAGACCAAAATTTCACCAGGGGCACCGCTTACATTGTTCCGTGACTATGGTTTTAATGGCACAACCCTGGACTGTCTCTTTTTCATGCTAATTCTCCTTTTCAAAGAAAATGGCTCTGAAAATTCTATAATTTTGTACAATGACCTTGCTGCAATTAACGAGCCTGGACAAACCCTACCATTTCATTGCATTGAAAACCAAGATGAGGAATGGGCAGAAATCTTAAGTGAAGTCTCAGTATCTCCGGTGATTGTCATTGTCTCATCAGCGCACCCTTTTAGCACAAAGCTGGACCATGCTGGGTACCACTTTCTTGACAGCTGACAGTGTGCCAAGTGGCTAGCCCTGCTAGTGTCGTTCCCAGGGCAGGCCACTGAGCCCCACCTGGCATGTTCTTATCTGTCCTGAAAATTATATATGTAGTTCAGAAGTGGCTTTGTGTGGCTAATGTGGGGTTTGAAGAGGCATTTCTCTTGTTCCTTTTAATTTGTGACAAGTCTCAAAGGAGGGGTAAGGAAGGGGCTGCATTCTTAATGTTGTTCAAGGGACCCTTTCACCCAGAAGATAGCTAGCAAGTTAGTCTCATTTAACTCCAAAATCAAAACACATAGTCACCAGAAACAGCCTGGGATTGTTTGTAGTTCTGCACTCACTGCCTTGCATTGCAAGGGCAGGACAGTCTATGGAGAAGAGACATGAACTGCTGCCCAGATGGCCAAAGCACGGATTCCAGGTTGGCCTGCAGCAGGCAGTTGATAGCACAGCTCTGTTTTATTCATGCACAGAAATAAAGGGTTTCCTTTCCAGCTGCGGATGTAGCAGACAGGGGATGCACTAAGGATAGGAAGCTCCTGCTGTGCTAGTCTGTGAGGACTTGGTTTCAAATCTGCTGACAGATGCTACAACATTGTACTGTTTAGTATCACTAAATAGCTCTTCCCTTGATTCAGGGCTGCCAATTACTTACGGGAAGTAAAAATGATTTCTTCCCTGTTTTTTTCTGCCTACCTAATTAATGTCCTGTCCCAGTCACTTGGAGATTTGTGATTGAATCGTAAGCTGGAACTTGACACACAGATAAGAGTAGAGGTTACAGGGCTGGAAGGTGTAAATGCTTGCTTAGCATCCCTGGACTGGGTCTGGGCAAGCACACTTGAAACATCAGTACTTGCACTGGGGATGCGGAGGCAGGAAGTTTTACAGCTTCCTTAGCTATGTTATAAGTTCTAGGCCAGACTGTGCTACGTGAGACCTGGACTCAGAAAGAAAAAGAGAGAGGAAGGAAGAAAGGAGGAAACAGGCAGTAAAAAAAGACTTAGATGCTGGGTTTCATGCACAACACTGCTGGCCAAGAACCAAACATCCTTAGAAAGTGTGTGCCCGAATTCTAAATTAGAAATGTGGGGCTCAGCCTGACTTTGAAATGGAAACAACTTTGCCAGTCAAAGAACACTGCCTGAGACAGAGTCAAACCAGCACAGTCAAAATTTTGTGGTATAATAAGATGGTCAAAATTAAGAGTTAGTGAGCTCTCATTTGAGTTGACAGTAAAAATTTTACTTTTACAAATGCTTAAGTATAGGAGAACCTCCTCTTAAAAATCAAGGGGAAACTGCTCAGTGAAGAGCAGGCAAGCAACACTTAGCAGGGCCATGCTTGGATGTGAGAAACAAGACTCTTCCCTCACTCTGTAATAATGATGAATTTAAAAGATGTGCAAAAGCAAAACGTTTGTTGAACTTGGCCACCAGCACAGAGTCAAGTCAAAATGTCTGAGTGTTGTTTGGCAGGAGATGGTGTTTTTTAAAGTCCCTGACTGAGGGGCTGGAGAGATGGTATTAGGGTTTTTGAGGCTATAGGTAGGCCTAGAAACACCATCAACATCATACCATGAAACAGACTCCACATGCAGGAGATTTACTGGGGAGAGGGGGAGAAGGCTGCCTCTCATCGGAACAAGGCGCTGAGGGCTGACTGTGATGGCTGGAGCTTTATAAGGGGTACACAACTTGATTCGTTGGTGACAGTGGAAATGTGTTAAATTCAGTGACTTTTGAGGACACTGAATCACTGAAGTCAGATGGGGGTGCACCTGGTCCTGGGATGTGACAGTTCCTAACAGATGGCTCAGCAATTACAAGCACTTACTGCTCTTACAGAAGACCTGGGTTTGGTTCCCAGCACAAATGTGGCTCTGATTCCTGTGCAGTCACCAGGCACACATTGTGTACATGCAGGTTGTTTTACACATGAAATAGATATGAAGAAACAAGTCCCCAATAAAGGACAATTTCTGCCTTCTTCCCACAGATAGTTGCGATCTTCAAGCCATTTTGTACAGAGCGGTCTCCCTTCCCAAATTTCTCCAACTCTTGATTCGGGATGCAAAACCTTCTCTAATGAATACTCTGGGGCTTGGGACTGCCCCCTTTTCTATCCATGGCTTAGGTCCTGGAGCAGACTGTCTACGACTTTCCAATTCAGAATTCTGAGATGGTGGTGACCTAGAGCTGAGAGGGGCCTAGGGCTTCCTGCTTCTCTGCGATTCTAATGAACTTTAGGAACCCTTTGATTAAAATGGATGTGACAATTTCTTCCTTCCACTGAGAAGTCACTGAGCAGTTTTGTTTTGTGAACATTGAATGTACTTAATGAAGCCAAAATGGTACAGGTCAGCCATTCAACATGGCTTCCACTTTGTTGTGTTTTGTTTTCCGAGATAGGGTCTCATGTAGTAGCTCATTCTGGTTTACAAACTGATCGTAGCTGAAGATAGCCTTGAACTTCTTATCCTCCTGCCTCCATCTCCCAAGTCCTGAGTACAGGTGCATGGGCTACCATGCCTGGCTTCAACATGGTTTCTTTTGAGGGGCTTTGTTTTTTTAAGGAAGGAATATCTAACTTATTTTAGCTGGGGTTTTTAGTCCATAATATGAGGGAAGCTGGGATGAAGTAGGAGAATCAGAATTCCAAGGTCATCCTTGGTTACATCGTGAGATCAAGACCAGGTTATACTATATGAGATCACACACACACACACACACACACACACACACACACACACACACTAAACTCTTAAGTAGATATAGTAAGTGTTGTGATTTGTAAAAAGAAAAAGAAGCCAGGGATGTGTTTGGTGAAGGTAAGGTGTGTCGTGAGAGAAGAGGGTGCCTCTGCCGACCTATGCTGAAACATCCCTTCCCCCAAGGTACCAGCCACACAGGACGAGCATAGTATAGAATAAAGTTTGTTCAGGGTATGGGGAGGGGAGTTGAGGGGGTAGTAGAGACAGAAAGCAGAGGTGGGAGGGGGAAGAAGAGTAGAGGCTAACCATGAACACATGGAGAGAGGGAAATGGGGAGAGAAGGGACAAAGGAGGAAGAGAGTGAAAGAGAAGAGAACGAGGGGCAAGCATCCCTTTTATACTGAGTCAGGCAGACCTAGTTGTTGCCAGGTAACTGTGGAGTGGCACCTAGAAGAAATACTAACAGTAAGTACGTGGATAAGTAACAGTCACCCACTATCAAGTGTTATACAGTATTTATAACTATATATGTATTGAGTGTGTCTCTATACCTTGAGCAGGATAGGAAGTTTATTTTATTTTTGTTTTTGTTGCTTGCTTGTTTTAAGACATGGCCTTGCCCAGGCTGGCTTGGAATTCAAATGTAACTCAAGTAGGCCTCAAGCTCATGGCATTTTTCAGCCTTAGCCTCCCAGTTCTGAGATCACAGGCATAAACCGCACTGACTAGCTCAACATGGACATTTATATTTATCAGCGTCATTGCAAGTATGAATGCTTCACTTCTTAATCTTGGTTTTATGAGGCCATAGCAAGAAACTTGGCCCATTACTGCCCAAACTTCTAGTATATGGCACATGATTCTACCACTTGAACAGTTGTGAACTGGAGAAAAGTTTCCATAATAAAAGATACTGTCTCACCAAGCTTGGTGGTGCACACCTGTCAGCCTAGTCACTTGAGGTCTGAGGCAGGAGAATTTGACAAGGGTTAACCTAGTGAGTTCACAGCCAATCTGAGCAAGCTAATTTTCTAGTCATAAAATAATAGTGAAAAGCACGGTGGGGAAACCCTGATAATTAAGGTTACACTCTACCAGGTCCAGATAGCTCTCTGAGCTTGGCACAAAGTGGAGGACGAATTTCTCCAGCCAAGCTTGCCCTTCTCTGACTTTGTCTGGAGAGCCTAAGCCCCCACACCCTCTACCCAGGAAGGTCAAGTAGTCCTTGGCAGACCTACAAGTTCAAGTTCAACTGCTGATAAGAATGGCTCCATATAATGTGTTTATAAAAAGATAAAAGGGGGGGATATGTTCTATAAAGGTGTAGTCAGGTATGGGGGAAGAGGGTGCATCATTTGTGGGTCCATGCTGAGGCATCCCTTCCCCCTGAGGGACCAGCCTCTAGACAAAGGTATAGAATAATTTATTCAGGGCATGGGGAGGGGAGTTGAGAGGGTACTAGAGAAAGAGAGAGAGTGTGTGTAGAGGAGTTGAGGCCGGTCATGTGTGGGCCATGAGCAAGTAGAGAGAGAGGGGGGAAAAGGGAATGGAGAGAGAGCTGGAGCAGGAAGGCAAGAGCAAGAGAGAAAGAGGAGGGGCAAGCAGCCCCTTTTATAGTGAGCCAGGCATACCTGGCTGTTGCCAGGTAACTGTGGGGCGGAGCTTAGACAGAATGCTAACACCTACAAGTTCAAGTTCAAGTTCAACTTCTTTGAGGATAAGAACCTGCCCAGCAAGAACCTGGGATTCCTGGAATGCCTCTCCAGGCAAACTAAACATTCACAGCACTTTAAACCCCAGCCAGTGACTTCATTTACTCTGAAAACTCCTTCCCACTCTCCAAGGTTCATGTATAGCCCTTGTCCACCCCGAATAAAGTGAATGCATACAAGCTTTCCCCAAATAAAGGTATGTGCACAAGCTAAGATTATCTGTTTTATTTGAAATCCTTGGAGAAGGCCTTCTCTCCTCTGGCTTTCGCTCCCACCTGGACTGGGATCTCGCAGACCCACTCCTTCTGTGCTCCACTTCCACCCCCTTCATCCTTTCAGCCTGGTGTGAATCTGCATCTTCACACCCTGAAGAAGGAAGCACACATGCATACCACAAAAGAGGACTACAGATATAGCCCAGTGGTAGAGCTCACACCTAGCCTGTGCAAGACCCTAGTCCTCAGTAACACATTGTAGAGGGAGTGGGTTCTCATCCTTGAAGGAGTGTCTCTGAAAACAGAACTTTACTTGAGCAGCCAGGATTTCTTACTAGTTCCCATTGGATATCTCTTGCCTTTTAACTGTAGGAAAACAGTTTCTGTCAGGTCCAGAGGAAACTCCATCTTCCCCCATATTCTGGCAGTTATTGTGAAGCTGATTCCCATCTACCAGTTGGGTCATTTCCCTTTTCTCTGGCAGAAGAAACTAAGCGATTAGTATACGAAAGCTCTTGCTGGCTTCCAGGATCCTTCAGAATCACAAGTACCTGTTAGACACTTCAGAGACCTTGGGAGCATCCTGGCTTTTCTCGATTGTCTCACCCACCTCCAAACTTCCTCCAGCTCATGTGCTTCCTCAACCTAGCTATCTATTCTCCTTATTTAAGGGACCATGATTCACCAAAGAATGATATCCCAGACTCAGATCGTATGTAAATGCAAAGAGTGTTTTATCCTGCAGAAGTCCAGCATACTGGAGTCTCCCACTACCCTACCAGAATAGAGTGACAACCAAGTGAGTTTGCAGAACTGATTTAAAGCACATTAGTGAATTCTGGGTTAGGTGCCCACTATGTTAATCTGTTGGGTCCATCTCTATGGACATTTCAGTATCTGGGTGTTGGGGCTGAAAACTTGCTGGGCAGGTCTGGAAGCTGTTGCTGAGGAAGTCTGGAAACTGCTGCTGACCCGTTGTCTTTGTCTCAGGCCAAGTAGCAGGACTGGACTTACCTGGACTTGCCCAGTTCTTGAAAATAGAGATTTAGGCCTAGTCTCTTTAGCTGCCAATTTGAAGCCTGTCATGGAGTCAGCCTAACCTTCTCACTTATAACCCTGCTATTTCAGCTGTGCTCCCTCCTTTTTGTCTCATGCTCTTGGTCCATTCTTTTTTTTCATGACTTTCTCTCTCCCTACTCTCCTCTCACGGCCATGTTCAGTCTATTACTCTACTCTGAACTCTTTCAGATGCCTCTGACTATCTTCTCCTTCATATCTATAGTGAAAACCTTCCACTTAACTATGCCTTGGATTGGACATGTTGTCCATTTATACAGCTTCTAGTCTGAGGAAAGGAATCTATGGCTGTTAAGCCTTGGGCAGGTGGATCCCTTGCCCAACAGGCTGCACTGCAGTCAGGGCTCCAGTCTCATCCCCAGCCCAAACAAAGGCTCACTCACACTGTAGTTACAAAGGAAATAAGGAAAGCCATTCTACTTGACACTGATACAGCTTTCTCATACTCCCTTGAGGATGTATCCTTTTGTGGCGTGCTCTTAAGCCTGAGATGGACTGGTGTTGGGCATCAGGGTCACTAAAGGACGATGATAGCCTTGGCTTTCTTTGAGCTTTTCCTAGAAATGTCTGTGCGCTTGCTTTGGCAGGATAAAACCAGATAGAACTTTCCGTATGTATTTGGCATCTAGGGAATCATATCTTGCACAAATTTGTGTGATGACCCATATTCTTATCTATTTATGAAATAAGCCTGAAGTTTTGCCACATTTCAATTCTTCTGAAAACTTGGAAAAGGGGAAATTGAATTCTTTTGGGTTACTGGTAAGTTTAGATTTATTTACTCAAGTTTTTATCAGACATTATTAGGAAGCTGTGGAAAGTTAGAAAGAGACTTAGTATTTAACACAACTGGAGAGGCGTGCTCAAGCAGAGACTCCGGTAGGAAAAGATCCAAGCTTATTAACTGCTCTAAGTTATTTTATTTTTACTATTCAGCTTATACACTTATATACTGACCTCTCTGCAAAGGGCAAGTGCTTTACAAACATGTAAAACAAACTGGGAAAGTTAGGCTCACCCTATGACTGGCTTTCACCTACAGAGAGGCCTATGATACATCATTATTGTGCTGGTTAATTTTTGTCAACTTGACAAAACTAGAATCACCTGGGAGGAAGGAACTCAATTAGGGAACTGTCTACTAGATTGGTCTGTGGCCAGATTCCTTGATTAATGATCAGTGGGGGAGGGCCCAGCCTACTATGGGTGATGCCACTTCTGGGCAAGTGAACTGGGCGTATAAGACAGTAAGCTGAGCAAGCCCTGGGGAATAAGTCAACAAGCATTGTTCTTCCATGATCTCTGCTTGATAGTGGACTCTATCTTGTAAGACAAAATAAACCCTTTCCTTCCCAAATAGGTTTTAGTTGTTGTTTTACCCGAGCAAGAAGACCCTAACAAGAACAATAAATTAAATTGCCTGTCTTTAATATTCACAATACAGTGTTAAAATTTATAAACCTAATCTATAGTAATTGTGCATGATGGGTCTATTAGTTATTTTTCTCTTACTCTGAGAAGATTCTCTGATAAAAGCAACTTAAGGGAGATAAGTTTTACTTTGGCTTACTGTTCAAGATAGTTTATCATGACAGGGAAATGCTTGCAGCAGGAACTTGAGAGAGCTGGTCATGTTGCATCTGATGTTAGGAAGCAGAGAATGATGGGTCTAATGCTCAGGAAACCTCAGTGTAGTCCAGGATTGGAGGCCAGGGAGCTGGTGCTACTCAGCTTTAGGATGCGTCTTCCGTCCCAACCTAATCAAGATACTCCCTCAGCTATTCCCAGAGCCTGACCCAGATAGGTTCTTATAAGTTTGTCCAAAAACTTGCCTTTTAAATGGTTCCAGCTTCTGTCAAGTTAGTTGCTAATCATTATTAACCATCATTCCAGGCTTGTACATGCTAGGCAACGATTTTAGCACTGAGTTACATACAACCCCAGCCTTTAGGTTTCTGAGACACGCCCCTAGCATATACCCCCAAGCTACCTTTGAATTCCAAATTCTTCTGCCTCTTCTTCTCATGTGCTTCTCAAGATTTCAGTCACGAACCCATTCTATTATATAATTATTCACTTCATTTCTATTGTATTTAAAAGTGAACATATTTTAAGAATGTTCCAAATGACCTTTTATTGGGGTTTGGCTTTTACAAATTGTAAATAGAAGAACATTTCAACACAAGTGATAATTACATTTTGTTGTAAATGCATTTTGTTGATGCAAACCCAAGATCATCTTGCTCTGTGGACACAGTCTAAAGAGAAGACATGCATTTTTTTTTTAATCGAAGAAGCACTCATACAGCTCTTAGTATATGAGCTGTTCTAAGTAACCTGCAAATATTATCTTGGGAAAGTGTTGATATGTGATGAGGGCTTCCAAATGGGAAGGTGGGAGCTGGGAAGATAGCTCAGGTGACGTATTGCCTCCTACAAACCTGAAGACCTGACTTCTGATTTCCAGTACCTAAGCAAAAGCCAGGCACTGCAGCTCATTAGACACACAGCCCAGCCAAAATCCACATACCCCATGTTCAATGAGGGATTGTTTCAAAAACTTAAAATTAAAAGGCCTAAGAGATGGCTCATCTGTTAGGAGCACTTGTTGCTCTGCAGTGGACCAAGTTTGGTTCACAGAACCCACAAAGCGGCTCACAAACATCCGTAACTCCAGTCCCAGGAGATCCAACACCAGTTTCTGGTCTCTGTGGTTACCAAGCATGCACACATAGTGTGTAGGACCGTGATAGGGTGGCTGGTTTTGGTCAAAGCGCTGGCTGGAAAGCCCAGAGACCCAACAGGTTTCCATTGCCTGTAAGGGACGGGGATTCATTCTGCCTTGCTCCCAGAATTCAGGCTCCTAACCCGTGGTGTGGAACTCCATTGACCTGCACTGTTCAGTCACCTTCAGGGCAGTGTAGCCCCGCCCAAAGAGCACAGGTAGAGGGCATGACTACAGGCCTCAGGCCTTAGAGAGATTTACATACTAATGAGGTGCCTGAAGGCCAGAGGGCGGAGCCAATTAAGCATTCTCCCCCCCCAGCCCCTCCCCCCTCCCTCCCTATTTAACTCAGGTCTGCCTTGAGTTTCATGGGGATGGGGGGTGGGGGGTTGGGGGGTAAGGGGTAAGGGGTGGAGGATAAGGGGGTGGGGGGAGGGGGTGCACATCAATATTCAACCATCATTCCTCATGCCAATAAAGTTGTTTTGGAAACCCAAGGACTTTCTCGTGTCGTTGGGGCCACTAGCTGCCGTGCCTAACTTCGCCCTGGAGGAACTTTCAGCATTCCCAGCCATCCTACCCACAATAGTGTTCATACATAAATGAATGTAAATACTAGAATATCTTTAATAAAGTTGTACAATGGAGGAAGACACCCAAGGTTGGCCTCTGCTTTCACTAACTTAATAACAGACAGCAGTAGCGATGTGAGGTGGGAGATTAAGGCCCCAGCCCTCTTTCATTCTTTCAGATTTTTCTACCTGTTCAGGATGTTGATTAGTTGGATTTTTGATCTACTGAACAGGATCGTTTTGGTCTTACGAGGCTTTTGGGTAATGTGAACCAGTTTGATTCCTCCTGAGTGGGAGTGGTCATTTCTTTCTACATACCTCTTCCTGGTTAGTCTGGTTGTTGTAACTGCTGCTGTTGGCTGCCTCTGTAGTGTTCGAAGGAAAGTCGGTGGAGAATCTCTCTTCAAAACTTGCTTGTGGAACTGGGCATGGTGGTATACACCTTTAGTCCCAGCACTCAGGATTCGGGGGCAGATGGATCTCTGAGTTGTAGGCCAACGGTCTACATAGTGAGTTCTAGATGAACCAAGACTATGCAATGAGACGTCTCACGATAAAAAAAAAAAAAAAAAAAAAAAAACAAATAAAAACAAAACTTGCGTGGGGAGCCAACAAGATGGCTGCATGGGTAAGGTTCTTGCCGCCAATCCCAACTCCCTGAGTCTGTCCCCAGTAGTCACAGAACAAATTC
Organism: Rhabdomys pumilio; assembly: GCA_030674055.1. NCBI lineage: Eukaryota > Metazoa > Chordata > Mammalia > Rodentia > Muridae > Rhabdomys > Rhabdomys pumilio. The sequence goes on along the minus strand of JANHMN010000019.1, from coordinate 49,429,986 downwards.
AAAAAATCCTCCAACCTCCACATGCACACTATGGAGTGCAGTGTTCCACTGGGTTTTATTTAAGTCTTTGTAGGAAGAGTTTTTAGTTTCTGTTTTATGCTCAGTCTAATTTTTCTCTTTGAAATTTATCAATGTTCTTATTCTAGAAACAGTTTTATAATCATTTTCATTTGTTTGTGTTTTAGACATGTCTTGCTCTGTAGCCCAGGCTGGCTTTGAACTCATGGTAATCCTACTGCCTCAGACTTCTGAGTCCTGGGTTTACAGGTATAAGCTACCACACCAAGTTAGAAATGTTATTACTCAGTAAAATGGAGTTTACAGATTTGCTTCATTTTATTTGTTTGTTTGAGACAGGGTCTTATTGTGTATCCCTGACTGGTTTGAAAGTCTCTATGTAGGCCAAGCTGGTCTCAAACTCACAGAAATCACCTATTTCTGCCTCAGGGGTTCTAAAATTAAAAGCATATGTCATCATGCCTTGCACACTTACAGTATTTGCCTTTAGAAATCACTTAGAGACTAAGGCAGAGGATCACTAGATTCCAGCCTAGGCTACATTCTACGACCATCTCAAAGGGTAATCACTGCTTTTGAACAGACTTTTTGATGCAAATCAAAACACAGTTTGTGTTACAATAGAAGTTAATGCAAGAGAAAAATATAAACGTTGCATAAGAGCAAAACTTTAATTTTTTATTACATTTGTTTATTTGTATGCATGTGGGTACATGCATGCCACAGAATTCCGTGGAGGTTACACATACCTCCGTACATTATAGGTGGTAGAGGAGCTGGCTTTCTCCCCCCACCACATGAGTACCAGTCCTAAGGCTCGGTGACAACTACCTTTACTTGCTGAGCCAAGCCATCTAACCAGCCCAATAATTTTACAGTGGAAAATATATTTTCATCTAGAACCTTCTTTGAATCAGTTTCTTAGGAGGTCCCTAGAGTGTGTTCTCAGATAAATTGTTTCTTAGTGTCTTTGACATCTGTTTTGTTGGGTTTTCCTATTTGCTAGGTTATTCATAATGAGCAACTTCTAAACTATTGCTTGTCTATGGTAGGCTGCTCCACCCCGAGCTTAGCTGTCCAATCAAGTTTACAGATTGGTCTCTGTCAAACAAAATTGCAGATGGATAAGAATTTAAAATTTTGGATGTGTAATGGGGCATCTGTGGTCTTTACAAGAAAATTCTCTGTTCCGTGTAAGTTTTCAAATATGCCGCACATGTGCTTTGTTTCCAGGTCCGTATTGTGGGACATGGGCTGTTCCCAAAGAGCTCTGGCTGAACTCAAACGAAGTAACTGTCCGCTTCCAGAGTGGATCTCACATTTCTGGCCGTGGCTTTCTGCTGGCCTATGCCAGCAGTGACCATCCAGGTACAACCAAAAAAACCATCAAGCCTATCTACCTGGGAGTTCCTTCTGCTTCTTATCATTTCCTCTGGGCATAATTGTGATCTCAGAAGCAGCAGTACAGTATGAGAACAAGCTGGACATGGAGGACCATGCCTTTAATCTCAGCATTCCAGAGCCAGAGGCAGACACCTGGTCTACATATGAGTTTCAGGCCAGCCAGGGTTGTGTAGTAAAACCCTGTCCTATGGGGAGAGGAAAAGGCCTGAGGACAGAGGGGAACAGATTCTTTGTACGTAGTTGGTCGAGTACTGACTGCATCCTTTTAGTGCATATGGTGAATGGATCCAGTGATGTGTATGGGATGGAATAAATCTTGTTTCCTTGAGTAACACATCTCTGGGGAAATCCTCCTGACCAGGCTGTATGACTTCTCTGAAGCCCTGTCCCTAGCCTCCTTCCTTGCTTAGGAAGCAAACCTTTTAACTAGTGACCTCACCCCTGTCACACACAAGCTTGGAGACACAGTAGGGTCACATGATCCTCCCAGCCATGGGTGGGGGAAAAAGGAAGAGAACATGAATCTTGGTGAGAGGGAAACCACCAGATCCTTCCTCAGCCTCATGGCGCAGAGTCATCACCCTGCCATTTGCTCCATGCCTATCCAGGGTCACAGGTGCCCTGTGTTCCTGCTGTCACTCTGCTTTGGTAGAACTATGTCTGGAAGGAGATCTGCCACACATGAAGGCAATTGTGACCGGTGTTCACCATATTTTGCTCCTTAAGAAATGTTTTGAAAAGGACTGGAGAGATGGCTCAGCAGTTAAAGAGTACTGGCTGATCTTCCAGAGGTCCCGAGTTCATTTCCCAGCAATTACATGGTGGCTCACAACCATCTGTAATGGGATCCGATGCTCTCTTCTGGTGTGTCTGATGACAGCTACAGTGTGCTCATATAAATAAATAAACCTTAAAAAAAAAAGAAAGAAAGAAAGGCCAGTTGAGGGTCTGGAAAGATGGCTCAGCAGTTAATAGCACATATTGCTCTTATAGAGGACACGAGTTCAATTCCCAGTATTGATGTCAGACAGATCATAAATTCTTGCACATCAGAAGAGAGCTTTGGATCCCATTGCAGATGGTTGTAAGCTACCAGGTAATTGCCACTAGCTGAATTTAAATGTTCTAGGGAGCTGAGTATGTCACTGTTGACGGAGCCTGGGTTCTGTTTCCAGAACCACAAACGTCCAGTTGCGGAGGCACAAACCTGTGATCCCTCAAGTGAAATGCACTCAAGGAGGAGAACTGAGAGGACCAAAACATTTCAAGGTTGTCCTCAGCTGCATAGTGACTTGTATGGCCAAACCTGCACTAGCCTGGGCTGCCTCAGACTCTGTCAAAAAAAAAAGGGGGTGTTGGTGGGGAGGGAGTGTTCCTGGGATTATTTTCCATGAACTGTGATGGGATTGTTAATGATTTTCCTCCTGTTAAGCATATTGTGCACATGAAACCTGCAGGTGTATAGTAATCACAGACAGAAGTAGATTTTATTATTGTTCTCTAGACAGTAGCACTGAAAACTCCCCATCAGTGATAGGAAAGAAGAAAGAAGCTGATTAAACCCTGGAGACTATAATCCCAGACTTTATTTACTTGTAGAAAAGAAAATTCAACTAATATGATAATGTTCTCGACGTTTTCTTTTTTAGCTGAAAAGAAATACTTAGAAACAGGTGGCCTGTTTTCCACTCACCTGCTCACTGTGCCCTCTCTTTATTTGTAATAGATTTAATAACCTGTTTGGAACGAGGCAGTCATTATTCCGAGGAAAAATACAGGTAAATATGTGTGCTAAATTATTCATGTATAGCAATAAGGAGTATATGAGATGTTCCCAAAAGGCAGAATCTGCAGACCCTTTGCACTGCAAATAATTGTAGTTTTTATAGCCAAAAGTCCCTGTTGCACTGACTCATGCAATCTCTGTTGCTGTTGAAGCAAAACAGCAAAGGTAGGCGATAAAAACCAATAAGTCAGCATTCTAAAGTTTTGTTTATACTAACAAACCCAGGCTGCAGACTTGGCTCAGCAGTCAGGAGCACACTGCTTTTGCAGAAGACCTGAATCTGGTTTCCAGGTCCCACATCAGGAAGCTCACAACTACTTGTAACTCCAGCTCCAGGAGATCTAAGGCTCTATTCTGACCACTTTGGGCACCCGTACTCACGAGCTCATGCCCGTACCCATACAAAAATATGTACTTGTACACATGATTTAAGTGTGGAAATTCAAAATAACATTGAAAACAGCAGCAGGGCTCAGGACTGAGTGTGGTGGTACACACCTGTATTGTCCTAGTCATTGAGAACTGAAGGCAAGATGTTCAGTGGCGAGCCTGGGCTGGGTTGTATGAAATGCTCACACACACACACACACACACACACACACACACACACACACACTATCATAGGGATAGTCTTTCGGCAATTCTTTGTTATGGCATTGGGGAATGCCTTCCTTCCCTGGATTTTACTGTCTACATGCCAGTTGTGACAACCACAACTGTCTGTACACAATGCCTCATGTCTTCTGGGGGACAAAAACACCCCCAGCTGAGAATTTCTGTCTAGAAGTCAATGCCAACAGCAATAACAAAAAGCTGTAACTTTAGAGTGCTTTCTTAATGGCCTGCAGCTTTCCCTACCACACATATAAGTAGCTCTTGTGATATTTCAGCATTCCCAGAAGGACACCTCTGATACATCAGGAAAACGAGGGCTCAAAACCACTAAGTCACTGCACTAAGTGTGCTCCGGGAGCTAGGCTTAAGGACTCATGTTCTTACCTATTCTCAGACATTAACTATCTCGCACATTCTCAGTGTGAGTGTTTGATGTGCAGAATCAATTCCAGTATTAGCTGATATTATGTGTACTCAAGGAACATGAGGAATCCAAGTATATGAAAGTAAATGTTGCTTTGTAAGGTTATTGTGCAACCCATGTATAGAGGCTCATGGCCTCTGGAGTTTTACCAGCCACACATTCCCAATGCACGGTGATAGGGCCCTGGGTATCATAGAAAAGGACAATGTAGTCAAACATGTAGTGTGACATTATGGTGACGGATTGGTTCCACTGTAGGCCAGCCATTTTGCAATACTTAAGTATGGCCACTAATGCAGGCCCACACCTCTCACCCATAATTCTGGAATACAGAAACCTTTGGAAGTCCTTTGTTACTCATTTGATTGTCAATTCATTTGACAGCAAAATTAGACTACATTAGCAGCAGGCTATTGAGTCTTTCTGTATTTTACTTACTATAGCTATTCATGCATTCTGCGTGAGCTGTTACAGCTCTGATTAACATGCATGGGCTCTATGGGGGGTCTCATATTATGAACATCAGCAGCGCTGTTTCAGTTTCCTGCAATCCTAAACTGTCTGAATTGAGAGGCTCTTCCGGCACTAAGCAATTCTTCTCTTAAGGACCTGTGAGCCTGCAGGAGGGTGTTTTTTATTTATTTCTCGGTTCCTTGATTACTACTGCCATGCAGGCCCTAGGAAAGAACTATGAAACATTTATTTGGGTCGCTTGATAATTAGTTGTCATTACATGGTAATTTTCTAAGCAGTGAGAGGAAAGTGAATGGAAGGGGGGAAAAACAGCTGCTATTTTGGAATCTGTCACTTTATAAATGGAGTAAACAGATCTCAACCCTACACAGAGACTAAAGGCAACTGAGGGAGGAAGCTGAGAGCAGCTACAGACCACCCCATACCAAGTGGTCAATCCTGAAAACATACATAGAAGTAACGGTGGTAAAGCCAAGCAGATCATATTTATGTATTTAAGAATATATGTATATACACATGTAACAACAACTAATGTAAAAATAGACCATGAATTTGAAAGAGACCAAGGAGGAGGGGCATATAGGAGGCTTGGAGGGAAGAAAGGAAAGGAGCAAATGGTATGATTATAATATAACCTCAGGAAGGAAGGAAGACTGTCAAGTCATAGAGAAACAGGGACATACAGCATTCATTTCTGTCAGTGTTTTTATATGTTTGCTCTGTGTGTGTGTGTGTGTGTGTGTGTGTGTGTGTGTGTGTGTGTGTGTGTTCATTCAAAGATTTACATAGCTGTCTTTGTGCTGATGCTTCAAGAAACTAGAGAGAAAAGAGACTGAACTGCAGGGAGTTTATATACTGTGCTCAGGGTCAGCTAGCTAACCTTGGTCTGAACCAAGTCACTCAGCCTCTAGCACTGAGACCCTTTGTCTTAGTTAGGGACACCATGACCAAGGCAACTCTTACAAGTACAACATTTGATCGGGGCTGGTTTACCCGGTTCAGAGGTTCAGTTTATTATCATCATGGTGGGAGAATGGTACCATCCAGACAGGCATGGCATGGTAGGAGCTGAGAATTCTACATCTTAATATGAAGGCAGATAGAAGACTGACTTCCAGATAGCTAGCTAGGAGGAAGGTCTTTCAAAGTTCACCCCCACAGTGACACTCTTTCTTCAACAAGGCCACACCTCCTAATAGTGCCACTCCCTGGGCCAAGTGTATTCAAACCACCACACCCTGCAATCACATTACCATCTTCAATAAGTTCCTGGAAAGCTCTTTGAAAGATGACTTAAGTAAATTGAGCCCTATTTTATTATGCATTTGTAATGTTTGTGTAAGTGGGTCAAACTTGTCCTTGAACTGTGTTCTTCTTGTGTCAGCCTTTTGATTTGTTGGGCTTACAGGCATGTATGTTTAGGACCTGACTAAACCCTAATTTTAAAGCATTTTTCTTAAGCGTAAGGGTCATTTATTATTACATAGACCATTAGTATCAGTTAGTAATCCTTGTGACTATGTACTTGAACTATGGCAAGTCCAAGGTGAAGTGTGCTACAGGTGTAAAATACATCCCTAGTACTAGGAAGAAAGTTAAATTATCTCCTTGATTCTTATTGGGTTTTTTTTTTATTATTATTATAAGTGGGAATTAACAGAATTTAGGTATATTGTGTTAAATCTATATTATTAATCTTTTTTTTTAAATTTTTTTTATTTTTTGGTTTTTTGAGACAGGGTTTCTCTGTGTAGTCCTGGCTGTCCTGGAACTCACTCGGTAGACCAGGCTGGCCTTGAACTCAGAAATCATCCTGCCTCTGCCTCCTAAGTGCTGGGATTAAAAACATGCGCCACCACTGCCCGGCAACATTATTCTTATTAAAAGAAATGTTTAAAATGTATAACATTGCTGGGCAGTGGTGGTACACACCTTTAATCCCAGCACTTGGGAGGCAGAGGCAGGCAGATTTCTGAGTTCGAGGCCAGCCTGGTCTACCGAGTGAGTTCCAGGACAGCCAGGACTACACAGAGAAACCCTGTCTTGAAAAACCAAAAAAAAAAAAAAAGAAAGAAAAAAAGAATAATGTTATACTATATAGGTAAATTTTTCCTTTACCTTAAAAATATTCCTTAGGCATCTTAGAATCCAAGTGTATTGGGGAAGCTGAAGACCCCCCTCTCTGGGGAGACCCTCACTCAAGTCTCGGGAAGTCATGGCCACCCAAAAACTCGCAAGACACCGAATCTGGGTGCAAACAGCAGAGGCTTTATTCGGGAGAGTTAGCTGGCTAACGGTCAATTCCTTTGTCCACTCAGGAGCTGAATTGACAAAGACCGGCTGGCTGAGGGGCTTTTTAAAAGGGGAAAACCACAAGCCAAGGGAGTGAGGAGGGGTGTGAGGGGTTGCTAAGGAAACATAACATTAGAATAGTGGAAAATTCCAGAGGAACCCAACCTAAGTGAGTCAGGGTCATGTGTAAAACACTCTGTATACTCATTCTTCTCAAAAATGTGGTCTTGCCATGTCACTGTGGCCTTGCCTTGTCATTGTAGCCCTGCCCTGTCACTTGCTCAACTATTTCTCAGTTGCTCGGACACAGCCCTGCCCTGTCATCATGGTTACTAGTTTCTCAGCACCACCTAGATGACTTGCATTCCTCTCTTCCGGTTCCTGAAACCAGCCAGCCTATATTTTTAGCTTGCTTCAGAGAAAATTTTCCATGCCCTTTAAAATGAGGCTTAGAGAAAAGCCTATATACATTTTATAAAATGATTTTTATAATTTTTCACTCTACAAAGCCGCTTTAATAATTTACACATGATAAATCCTTACAGAAAGCAAATAACCATTGAGTAAACCTTCTTTCCAGGTTAACATTGTAGATTAGTTTGTGTTTTTGTAAGTCAAGTTTCTCATTTGTCTTTAAAGCAAGATATTTTTGCCTACATTGTGAACAAGGGGGGAAAAACCTCAAAGTTGCCTATGCATTCATTTTTATTTCCAGAATTACCATATGCTAACAGTGCCATGGACAGGGAATTAGTTTTTATTAACTGTGGAGCCTTTAGATCCAAACACCTGTCCAATTTCCACAAAAGGCCATAGATTTATATACTCATTCATTCATTCATTCATTCATTCATTCATTCATTCATTATATTTATACATTCATTCATCTTTCTCTCTCTTTCTCTCTTTTTCTTTTTCTCTCTTTCTCCTTCCTTTAACTCGGGGTCTATCCTTTTACTTTTACATCTGTGTGTGCGTGTGTCAGGAATTAAATTGAAGTGTAGTTTAATGTTTTTCTTCGTTCAATGTAATTTGATAACATTTTTTTTTCCAGCAAATTCTGCCCAGCTGGTTGTAGAGACATAGCAGGAGACATTTCTGGGAATACGAAAGATGGCTACAGAGATGTAAGTAATTAAGAGTGACTCCAAAGAAGTGTTGCTTGCTTTACCTGAATTACTGCAAAATCAAATGAAATAGAATACAGAACTCTACATAGATATAGTCTTTGCTATTTTATGAGACAGTAAAATGCAATAATTTTGAAACCAAAGTTGTTTATGCATTCATTCTTATTTCCAGCATTTCTAACTAGGAGTGATAGAAGTGAAGTAAAAGACAAAACTATTTTTAGCACCTAAGAAGTATTATTTCATTGTATTGGTTCGCGTTTTCTTCCTGTAATGAATTCCTGAGAAAAATTTACAGTAAGAGTGTAAAAGTCAGTTTTCATTTCTCATTTTGGTAGTTTCAGTCCAGTCCAGTTGCTGCTGGGTCTGAGGTGGAACCCAAGGACCACTGGGAAGCGGAGACAGGGAAGAGGGCGTTCTATGGTCCCTTTCAATGGCACATTCTTGGTGACCTAATGTCTTCCCATAAGGTGATACCTCCTAAAGGTTCTCCCATGTCCTAATAGTCCTATGGGGTGGGCCCATGAGCTGTGAGATCCAAACACCTGTTTAATTTCCACAAAAGGCCATAGATTTGTTTACTTACTCATTCATTATATTTTTACTATATACTTAAACATTCATTCATTTCCGCCCCCCTTCTCCTTTCTTTTTCTTTTACATGTTGTGCGTGTGCATGTGCGTGTGCCTGTGCCTGTGCCTGTGCGTGTTCGTGTGCGTGTGCGCGCGCGCGCGCGCGCGTGTGTGTGTGTGTGTGTGTGTGTGTGTGTGTGTGTGTGTGTGTGTAATGTGCATATGTAGATGCGCTTGCCACAGCACACAAGGAGGTCAGAGAACAGCTCTGTAGAGTCAGTTTTCCCCCTCAGTGATGAGCTACCAGACATGCATCATCAGGTGACAAGTACTGTAGTACTGCAGTTGTCGTCTATACTAGAGCTAGTGACATTACTGGTTACATCACAGAATAAAGCCATCTGCCCTACTTCTGTCCACCAACCTCCATTTTTATGTCTAAGAGAATTGTCTAGAAAATATATTTCCCAGAAAAAAAATAAATCCCAGAAGATTATTTCTCTAATCTGTCTCTCCTGTCTTCTAATATGTAGTCTACAATTTATTTCTACTTACAGGTTTCCCTCCTGGAAATATGCCCCCCCCCACCTCTGCTTATATTACCATTTAAAATAGTTGAATTTGCATTTGACTGTTGAAAGATTTGGTTTGATTTAGTTAACATCTGTAGTGCTGAGAAAAGACATTACTGCTGAATGCTCATGCATGGAGAAGTATCTTAGAGATACTTCTGTAGAGATTGAGAAGTTCCCTCTGGCTGGAGAGAAAACTCAACTGTAATCTTGTTGCAGGCTTCATTTTTACATTTCATTTTGTTTTTCTCTCTTACCACATCCTGATTTTGAAATAGATCATAGTGTAAGTTTGCTTTTTGTTTCCTCTTTCCTGTATTGCTTTTGTTTATAAATTGGACACAGGATATTCATCTGGCCTACCGGACTTTATTTTTTTCTTTTCTGCATGTGGTACACTTAATTTTTTTACTCTTTCAATGGTCTCTATGCTTTTTTTTTTTTAATGTAGAGAAGCTATTTCTAAATGATTCCAGAAAATTAACTAGAAGATAAAGGTTGAAGCGGAGTTTCTTCCCTTTCAATGGGAAGGTTTTATTCTTCTCCTGGGAGGGGTTGTAGGGGTGGGAGGTTTAGTCCCCTTGTGTGTTAGATCTTCGTGCTTATCTGCAGGTACTGACAATCAGGATCTTTGTTTCTCACCAGCTGCTTTGCACCATTTACTTTGGTTTTTCTTTTGTTTTCCAAGACAGGGTTTCTCTGTGTAACCCTGACTGTCCATGTAAACCAGGCTGGCCTGGAACTCACAGATCCATCTGCCTCTGCTTCCCAAGTACTAGGATTAAAGGGGAGTGCCACAATGCCTGGCTACTGTTTGCTGTTGAAAGATCATCTCTTTACAGAAGGTTGGTTAATACCTACCCTGTATCTGTTGCATAACAGTGTGCCCTACCCCAAGGCTGAAGCAACATCTGTTGTCTCTAGTTGTCTTTTCATAGTTATATATTTATTTACTGGGAGAATGGGTCTCACCATGTAGCCCTGGCAGATCTGGAACTCTCTATAGACCAGATCTACCTGTTTCAGTCTCCCTGTTGCTAGAACCAGAGATATGTACTACCATACCCAGCTTTTTTTTTTTTAATACAGTGTGTGTGTGTGTGTGTCCTATACATACAGGTAAATATTTGCAATGTGGAGGTCAGAGAACAATTTCAGGAATACGTTCTTTCGATGATGGGATCCAGAGATCAAACTCAGGTGGTGACACTTGCCACATAAGCCTTTTATCTCCTGAACCACCTTGCTGGCCCATCCCTCCTATTTTCTGTGAATTAGGAATTTGAGCAGGTTTTGACTGGGTTCCCACTTCAGGATCTCATAAGGATAGAGCTGAAATGTCAGCTGGAGCTACAGCCTCTCTGTGGCTCCTCTAGTGACAGGTCAGCTTCTAGGCTCACAGTCCGGGGCACATTCGGCTACTTGAGGGTCATTGGACAGAAAGCCTTGAATTCTTGGATCTTGGCTGCCACTCTTGCCATGTCTTCTCTCTCTCTCTCTTTTCTATTTTATTTTATTTTATTTTATTTATTTATTTATTTTTTTTTTTTGGTTTTTCAAAACAGGGTTTCTCCATGTAGCCCTGGCTGTCCTGGAACTCACTCTAGACCAGGCTGGCCTCGAACTCAGAAATCCGCCTGCCTCTGCCTCCCAAGTGCTGGGATTAAAGGCGTGCGCCACCACTGCCTGGCACCATGTCTCCTCTTAACATGGCTGCACATGTCCTTGAAGCCAGCAAGAGAGAATCAAGAGCAAAACCGTCTCATACTAATATGAGATATAGTAGAGAGGTGTGACATACCACCTTTCTGCCATGTTCTGTGAATTATTAATAGAAGAATGTCACAGCTTCCTGTCTACATGGGGGATTACCAGGAGGCAGATTGCGTGGGTTATTTTAGAATCTACTCTATGGCAGCTTCCTTTCAGGAAGTACATTTGGTGTAACAAATCTTTTTTGGAAGGTTCTTTGCAAAACTAAAACATCCTGTACATCAAGAAAACAGAATCTGGAAAACTAATTACTTGAGGAGTCACTGAAGTAGAAATATCCAGACTTGAGCGAGACTGTATCATTGAGTTTGTTTGTTTGTGACAGAATCTGTGTAGCCGCCTGCAGGCTGGCTGGCCTTGAACTTTTGTGTATCCAGGGCTGAGTTTGAGCTGCTAGTCTTCCTGTTTCTATCTTCCAAGTGCTGGATTGTCTATCACGCAGAGAATAGGTGATCTTAAAGAGATCATTACAGAAAAGACTTCGATTCATTTTGTGTGGCCCCAAAAAGCAGCAAGCAGCAGGATCAATGGATAAACATTACAGAGATGCCAGTCTCAGCTGTATAAAAGGAAAAGTTAAGTAGCATCGAGTGCAATGCAGTGTTTACAGAAATATGCAGATGTTGTATAAAGCAGCTGTTGGTGATAGTATGTGTGTGTGAGTACCAGTGGGTGGGGAAGGATGGATCTTCAGAAGCTGTATGTGAAGAACTTTAAAAGGCCTTTTTGGGTCCTTAAGAGAGTTCTGCCTCATCTGACAATGTCAGCATCCGAACTATGTCTGTTCTCAATGCCAACAGCAGTGTGGGCTTTGGGCTTCCTTTTAAGGTCTGACCACCGGACAGCTTTCTTTTGCCACCTTTCCACCTTTCTAATAGTGAGGTACATCTGCTTTTCAATGGTATATGTCACTTAACTAATTTATTATTATCATTGTTTCTTTTGTGGGGGGGGCACTATGTATCATGATATAAATGGTGATCAGAGGACAGCTTGTGGAAGTTGATTTTCTCTTCATTGTATGAATTCCAGAAACTGAATTTGTCTTAGTCACTGTTCTATCGTTATGAAGAGATACCATGGCCAAGGCAACTCTTAGAAAAGAAAGCATTTAATTGGGGCTGGCTTACAGTTTTAGAGGGTTTTATTATCATGGTGGGTAGCATGATGCTGGAGTAGAAGCTGAGAGAGAGGGAGGGAGGGAGGGAGGGAGGGAGGGAGGGAGGGAGGGAGGGAGAGAGAGAGACTGAGACTGAGACTGGGTTTGGCATGGGTTTTGGACATACTTCTGTCAACAAGGCCATACTTCCTAATAATTCTAATCCTTTCAAACAGTGCCACTCCCTGGTGATTAAAACATTCAAATGAGCCTATTGGGGCAATTCTTATTCAAACCACCACTGAGCTTAAGTATTGTGGAAGCCCAATGGGTACCTTTAGGACTGAGCCATCTTGTGGACCTTAACCAATTCATTTAACAAATTCATTGTTCTCAAAAAGTAGTTGAGGAACTGTCTAAACATGAGCTGAACAAGGACAACAATAGTAAACATGCCAAAGTGGACAGGGAGAAGCCCATGAGACCTCAAGGGAATAGAGGAAACTGAGAGCAGGAGAAATATTCTTCTCCATCGAGGAACACTCCAATTGATTATTCAATTCCAAGTGATCAGCCCTGACAAGATCCATGAATAACATTATACAGAATGGGCAGGTAAACACACACACACACACACACACACACACACACACACACACACGCACGCACGCACGCACGCACATGCAATAATCATTAATGAAAAGAAAGGCCACAAATTTGAAATACAGTAAAGATGGGTATTTGGGAAGGTTTGGAGGGAAGAAAAGGAAGGGAGAAATTATATAAATATAATCTCAAAAATAAAGAATATTGAAGAAATATGAGAAAATAAAAATATACTCCTCGATTAGGCAAGAAGAGGGGTCAGAGGCAGATTTCTGAGTTTGAGGCCAGCCTGGTCTACCAAGTGAGTTCCAGGACAGCCAAGGCTATATAGAGAAACCCTGTCTTGAAAAACAAACAAACAAAAAAAAAAAAAAAAGAAGAAGAAGAAGAGGGGCCAGAAACACCCCCAAAACACTAGGAAAAAGGAATAATAAGGTTTCTACATAGTTACAATTTACTTTTCATATTTCCTAAAGTTTCTATAGGATATTACTGATTAGAAAAGAAATGTTACAAATATATGCCCATACAGAGATTATAGGAGCTATAGAGAAGCACATAGAGACAAGCCACGTGACTGGTGATCAAATTTATTTCATTTTGTTTCCTTGAGACAGTGTTTATTTTGAGGCTGGAGAGGACATTTAATTCCCTGTGTGGCCCAGGTTGGCTTTGAACATGAAACTCTTGCCTCTTTCTCCCTAGAGCGTGTGTTGCAAGCATAAACCATCAAGTGTGGCTCTGGAATGTACTTCATAACGTACCACCTTGCTTTGCTTTTATTGCACCTTACTGGCATTTTTAGTTCAAGTTTTATTAATTGCAAGCTAAGTGCTTATTGTATTTTTAGATTTTTTTCTTTACGTTATATTTGTGTATATGCCTATGTGTACGTATTTGCACATGTATACAAGTGTTATCTTCAGAGCCCCAAAAGACGGTGGTGCTCTTGCTATTCTAAAAAATTCTCTGGTTAGCTCATCTCTTGCAGATCATAAACCCAGTCTTTAATTTTAGATATCAATCCAGTCATTTACTCCAGGTGTCCTTTTGATTCTCCATTGAATCGGCATTCCTTGTGATTTTTAGGAACTCAGGGATCTGCCTGAGTTCATAAACAAAAACTTGGCTGGGTGGGATCACTTCTCCCTAAATCTGTTAATCTCCTTCCATAGTATCTTTCTGACAAGTTGCCTCACAGAGGAAGCTGCCTCTGTTCCTTTAGATCTTTGAAGCTCCTTACATAATTCATATTGTAGCCTTATATTTTGAACTGTTGAGATATTTTTTATTTATTTATTTATTTACTAAGATATATTATTTATTCATTTATTTTATGTATATCTGTCTTTAGACACACCAGAAGAAGGCATGGGATCCCATTACAGATTGTTGTGAGCCACCATGTGGTTGCAGGGCATTGAACTCAAGGACCTCTGGAAGAGCAGCCACTGCTCTTAACTGCTGAGCTGTCTCTCCAGCCCTGTGAAATTCTATAGTTTTGAATTCATGTTTTTGGAGTTCTTTTCCACAACCTTAAGGGCTATCCTGAAGGTCCCAGCACTTACAATTTTGTTGATATGTTAGCCACATCTTCCCCTTAAGGACCTGTCTCTGATTATCACAGAGTCATTACAGTTAACAGAGGACATTCCTTGAAGGAGGAATATAAAATATGTACATTATTGTACAAATAAGCCTCACTCCCACTGCAGCCATTGACACTTGTGGAGGCCCACAAGGAACCATGTCATTCTGTCCCTACCAAGGCCATGATGGAGTCAGTACTGGGAACTCAACTCTGGTCCTCTTCCAGAGCAAGAAGCACTATTAACCACTGAGCCATCTCTCCAGTCCGCAGAATGATTACTTTTGTATTTACTTTGGCTAAAGCATTGTCAATACAGTCTGTTAACATTTCTTTAGAGGAAGATTAAGAAAATACTACAGTGCTGGTGTGATTTGATCACCTGGAAGGTCCTGTGGGTCTTCATGCCATTGTGTTTGGCTGACTTTTGTGGCATAGTGAGCTCAATGTGATGTTTTGTTTATTTTTCTTGAGACAGTGTTTGATTCTATAGCTCAGGTGGATGCTGAATTCCCTGGATATAGCCCAGGCTGGCTTTGAACTTGGAACTCTCTTGTCAACTGGACCTCAATGAGAGTGCTTTTTATGTTTCCTAAATATGTGCAAATAGTACATAGACATAAATATAAATTAAAAAATTAAACAATAAAATCGTGTATATGTTCCCCTTACTCCTTCAAGAATTATAATGCTGTTGTTTCAGCTGAGTTAATGAATATTGTCTAAGATAATTCACTAATCAACATACGCTGGTAATATAGTTTGTCCATACGTGTATTTGACTTAGACTGTGCCATATCTGCACTACAGACTACCGAGGAAATCAAAATACTAGTTGTTTAAGTGGGAGGTTGTTGTTGTTTTAATCAGATTTAATGAAAGTGAAATTTTAAACTTGATACCAGGGGAGAAAAACACTAATAAGCATGAATTATGTTTAAATTTTAAGATGAGGAATTGTTTTTTGTTTTAATAAAGAAATAATTGTGGGAAACGTTGGTCATTTTAACCAGAATAATTGAATGGACAGATCTAGTGGCTAGTCTCAGGAATATGTGTTCCATGCCCTGCATTAAATATGAGGAAATCCTTAAAAGGAGTCTGGACCATTGGGCTCCTTACCTTCTTTCTTGGGTAAGTCATAATATTTCATGGCCAGTTGTACTGGTGGGCACTGTTGCTCAAGGACCTCTACTCTGTTCATCACTGGGAGTTCTGTAGAGCACACAGTTCTTGAAATGTTCACTTCATCACTAGGCAGAATTCTGTGGAAGAAACTATTCAAAGCTGTGGGAATAGCTGACCGGTAGACCACAGCTAATTTGCATCTATTCTGGGACATAGGAAGGGAGACAGGTCTGTGTGGACCCTAAAGCCAGAAGGTGGCCGATATTCAGAGTGGATACCAAATACTCTAGACAGGCTAGTCTGCCCTTGCTGCTGTCCAGATGACTTATGAAAATAACCCAGAACAGAGAAATGACTTCACATGTGAAATGCAGTTAGAGAAGAGCCAGGATGCCTGGAACAGGAACCTTCTGAGCAAGCTCCCCCCATGGGCTAGATCCCGAGCCATGGAAAGGTTTTCTGATACAGGTCATATAAAGCCCAGGCTGACCTCAAACTAAATATGTAGCTGAGGCTGATCTTGAACTCTTGACCCTCCCATTTCTGCTTCCCAAATGCTGGGGTTATAGGCACGTATTACCACAAAAAAAAGGTTTTTAATGAAAGCATACTCATGGGAGCTTAAAAAGTGCAAACTGTACTTATATTAATAATGATTTAAATTTTTTTCTGCCATTGGGGCTGAGAATTGAATTTTGGTTTTGTACATGATAGCCAAGTGTTCCACTTCTGTGCTATATAGTCCCTTTTAAAATAAATTCATTGTATTTATTTATTTATTTATAATAATAATAATAATAATAAAATATTTATTTATTATTGTGTGGGGTGGTGTCATAGTTTTCTATTTCTGTGATGAGACTCATGACCAGGGCAACTTATAAAAGAAAGTATTAAGTTGGGGGCTTGCTTGCAGTTCATGACCATCATGGCAGGGAATGTGGTAACACGCAGGCACATAAGAGTTCCCATTTTGAGCCAGCAACCATGAGGCAGAGAAAGATCTAGTTACAAATGATGTGGGCATTTGGAACTTCAAAGCCCTGCCCTACAACATATCGCTTTCAACAAAACCACACCTCCTAGTCCTTCCCCAACTGTTCCACCAACTGCAGACCAAATATTCAAATGTCTGAGCCTATGGAGGCTATTTTCATTCAAACCACCACAGAGAGTCACACTAGACACAGCATGAGGATAGAGTTCAGAAAACACTGACAAGAGTGATTCCCTCACTCTACCATTGGCTCCTGGGGATTGACCTCAGGGCATCAGATTTGGTGGCAGATCTTCACCTACTAGGCTATTTCACCACCGTTTTCCCACCCAATTTTAATTTTTTTAACTTTTTGAGATTTAAAAAAAATTTTAAAAAGCTTATGTATGTGGATATTTTGTTTGCGTATATTCTGTGCATGACACGAGTACAATACTTACATAGACTAAAGGAGAACTTTGAATCCTCTGGAACTGGAGCTACTGATGGCTGTTAGCTGCCATATGAGTGGTGGGCATTGAACTAAGTTCTTCTGAAACAGCATCTCTCCAGCCTTCCCACCAACTTTATAGGGGCGGGAGTGTGGAATGTATGTGTGTTACAATGGCACTTTTGGAGGTCAAAGGAGAACAAAGAACAACCTCAAGTCTGTCCTTGACTTTCACCTGGTTTGAGACAGTCTCTTTAGCTAGCTTTCCAGGCATCCTATTTCTGTCTCCCTACTCACCCTAGGCATGCTGGGATTACAGACACTACAGTGTCTTGGCTTTATATAGGTTCTATGGATCCGAGGGCTCAGGTTCACACACTGGCATAGCAAGTGCTCGACCAGCTGAGCCATTTTCCAATTCTGGTTTGTTTGCTGAGACAGAGTCTCATGTAGTCCTGGCAGATCTGGTAGCTGTTAAGTAGCTGAGGATAGCCTTGGAACTCCTGGTTCTTCTGCCTCCATTTCATAGTTGCTGTGGTTACTGGTGTTTTTCACCATAGAGAAAGCTTCCTAAGGAAGGCAGATTCTGGGAAGTTTTTTTTTTTTCAAATGCATGATGAGTCTCCACTACGGGTCATCTTTCTTTCCCTCCTTATAGGGGAAAAGATTATCCTATGTCCCCTGCTTCCAAAGGGGACAGTATTACCTGCATCTCTATTGGGCTTCTCTTTTGTCACATGTTCTGTTTGTAACAATGACATCACTTACTGCAGAACTGATTTCCATTGCTAAATCTCAGATGGGAAATATGAAGTCTCTTACGTAAAAAAAAAATCACAGAATTCCTTGGTGTTGCTGCAACTCCCTGGTGATTGGTTACAAATACCATCGGTTGCTTCTGCATGTGTTGTAACTTAGATTCGAGGAAACGTTCCCATTGAGACTCAGGTAATCAATGTTCTCATGAGCATAGAAAACCACTTAGGTCCAGTGATTAAGATGCAGTGGCATGGCCCTCTGTCCTCTTAGATTTAATATTAGCTATATGGAAGATGCAGAGCACATAGCTCAACTTTATTTAGAGTTGCCTTCTTGGCCCAAATGCCTAGTCTGTCTGTCTATTGTCTTCTTATCCACATCTGTTCCTGGGGACCTTTGGACTTGGTCACCCCACAGTTCTTGTCATTCTTTAACTTCCTGTCAGAGCCAGTGTCACCCCCTAACCTGCCTTAATCAGAGCCAGCCACTTGATCTTGCTTTTGACAAATTTGTCTACATTCGAACAAAGCAGTCACAGGCTTGTGGACCCACTGAAAGGATTCAGAAAATGAGATGAATGCTGAAATTTTTTTTTTTTTGATCATTCCCCCATGGAGCTTGTTGTTGCATAAAGCAGCTGTCAGCCATCTTAGTTTTGATGTACCAAAGCAAAGAATTAATGTGAAGCTGCAGTACGGAAAGTTGAATAGTACCTAGGTTGCTTTCCACCTTGTTTAAGACTGTCTGCTTGTAAACCAAGAGGCAAACCCATTTTCTTTTTCTGCATAACAATCTACCCTGATCTCAGTGACTTATGAGCATGGTAAGCAGTTTTGACAGATGGGTTCTTCAGCTCTGCTAGTCTGAAATTGCTCTTGAGGTGCTGAAGAGTTTTTGTGGCTTCACTAACATGCATGTCAGTTAGCAAGCAGGACCTCCTGAATTGCGGCAGAACAAGGCAAACTCCTTGACTCGTTCAGATTTTGCAGCTAGGAGTTAACAGGGTTGTGGCCACAGAGGCATTATTCATGGGGCAGAGTACTACTGTAAATGACAAGCAAAAATGGAAAACTCAGTGGGCGCGCTTCTAATCCCAGCACTCCAGAGACAGAGGCAGACAGATCTGTGAGTTCAAAGCCAGCCTGCTCTACACAGTGAGTGCCAGGATAACCAGCACTAAATAATGAAACTCTCTAAAAAGCAAAAAAACAAATGAACACCCCAAACAAACCAAAGTAGAAAGTAGAAAAGTCCAGCTTTGTTTTAAACATGTGAGTGCTGAATAACAATGTCACTCTGTTTCAGACCTCTTTATTGTGCAAAGCTGCCATCCACGCAGGGATCATCGCAGATGAACTAGGTGGCCACATCAGCCTGCTTCAGAGCAAAGGGATAAGTCACTATGAAGGAATCCTGGCCAATGGTGTGCTCTCCCGGCAGTAAGTACTTTGCTTGTGTTCTGAGAGGAGAAAGCCCTGAGGCCATAATTAATCAGCTTGCAGTTTTGAAAGGACGACAGGGATGTAATGCCAAGTGACAGTCAACCGAGAAAATATTTGTGATATATGGGGGCTACCAAGATGGCTCAGCTATTAAGAGTATTTTTTGCTGTACCAGAGAACCCAAGTTTTCATAACCATCCGTGATGCGAGCTCTAAGGTATCTTCTTCAGGCACTAGGCCTACAAGTGGTGCACATACATTAAAGCAAAACACTCATGTAATTAAAAAATAAAGTAAATAAACCCTTTAAAATGTACAAAGTTTAAACCGCATTTAAACAGCATTCAAGAGAACTTTCTGGTATGTGGGCACGTAAGTTAAAATGGCAGAGGACGGGGCCCTGCTATAGGAGATTGCAGTCCCAGCTGCACCTGTGGGAGAAGATTAAATCTTATTCCTTTTGAGTTTTTATAGTTTCAGGAAATTGCTTAAGTTATCTCCAAGTTTACTTAATCCTGAATGAAACAGGGAATTGAACTATTCATAGAACCACTGAGTGCTCCCCACCCACAAAGATTCCTAGAGACTATTTTTGAGAATTAAATAGGGGGCTGCAATAGATGATAGATAGATAGATAGATAGATAGATAGATAGATAGATAGATAGATAGAAGGCAATGACTTTTATTATGTGTTAGCATCTCAGTGTGATACTTGTCTCAGTTTGCTTCATGAGGTTGGGGTATGTAAATTGATTTAAACATTTCAGACTAAGCTTTGTATACATTCGGATATCCTTAGAGTTTAGGAGATGTGCAGAGCTGCTAATATAGGCTAATAATATAGGCTGCTCCAAGTTGCAGATGCCCACATACCTGAGAGGCAATAATGAGTGGAGAAGGAGGCTCCCTGCAGATGGGTAGTGAGGAAGAGGTGTGCCTGGAAACTCCAGGTCTCCCCTACCTCCATCATTCCCACCCACTCCCACCCGGTCTCCCTTGTACTCTGTTGGTCCCTGGAAATGTTTCCTTTCACTATGATGGTGAATTGAACAAGTTTCCACAGTTTTAGTCTCAAGGATAAGGCTCAGGACAGAAGCAGCACACAGGTTCTGATCCATATGTAGGAAATTAATCGGGATTCTCTTCTGCACTCCACTCTCTGCATGGCATTGGCCTTACTATTTTACCCTGCTCCCCTTTTTAATTATTGCTTCCTGCTGACCACGAACATGATCCTTTCACTACAGCTAAAGTTCTGGGATTACAAGTATACACTCAGTTTATTCAATGCTGAAGATCAAACCCAGAGCTCTGTATATGCTGGGCAAGTTCTCAATTCCCAAGCCACACTCTTAGCATCCCAGACCCCTCTTGCACACAGGGAACTCACAGGAAGACTAGATTTCATTGTTCCATCCTTGTGCTGGATGTCACTTGACACAAGCTAGTCATCTGAGAGGAGGGAACCACTTTTAAGAAAATGTCTCTATAAGATGGCATTGTAGGCAAGCCTTTGGAGCATTTGCTTAATTAGTGATTGACATTAGGAGGGCCCAGGCCATCCCTGGGCTGGTAGCCCTGGGTTCTATTAGAAAACAAACTGAACCTCCATGGTCTCTGCATTAGTTCCTGCTTTCAGGTTTCTATCCTGCTAATTTCCTGTCCTGACTTCCCACGATGATGAAGAGTGATGTGGAAGTGTAAGCCAAATAAACGCTTTTCTCCCCAACTTGCTTTTGGTCATGATGTATCATCACAACAGTAACCCTGACTAAGATAATCCTCATAAGAATGTGGACTATCTTGCTTGGTAGGAAGCCCATTACAAGCATGTATGGTGGTGTCTCAGTACTTGGGAGTCTAAAGTCAGAGGATTGTGAATTCCAGCTAGCCTGGGCTGTATATACCGAGATTCAGTGTCTGAGAACCTGGGAGTAAGAGGTTACTTTATCAGTAGTAGATAGGTTCTCAAGTTAGCATAGGTTTGATTGAATCTGATGTCATTTTGAGAAAGTACATAAATATATTATAGTTTAACAAAGGTGCGGACCAACAACATTGCTTTTAAAGGAAAAACGGGCCAGGCAGTAGTGGCGCACGCCTTTAATCCCAGCACTTGGGAAGCAGAGGCAGGCGGATTTCTGAGTTCAAGGCAAGCCTGGTCTACAGGGTGAGTTCCAGCTGACAGCCACGGCTATACAAAGAAACCTTATTTCAAAAAACAAAAACAAAAAATACAGGAAAATGCTTTCTACGTTTTTGAAAGAAAAAAAGTTCACTTCAGAAATAACAAGTAAAAACTGAGTCTAAAATTCTGTTCCAGGTTGGGGGCTTGGCCCAGGCCCCTGGGAGCAGGGTTTAGAAGGAGCCCCAGGGGTTAGGACAGAAGTTGGTTATGTGACCTTCATGAAAGAAGACAGTCATGGATAATGGGGAAAGGGAGGAACAAAGCTTAGGATAAACGGAGTCAAAGGCTGAGGAAAAGTGCCAGAGAGGAGTGGAGATGGCTGTTGGCTTGTCGTGTGTGTAGACAAATGGGCTGGCTGGCAAGGGGCTGAGGAGAAAAAACACAACCATTTCTCATTTGGGGTCTTTTTTCCTTTTCTTTCCTTTTCCACACTTTCTTACCTTTTATTTTCTTTTCTCTTCCCTTCCCTTCCCTTCCCTTCCCTTCCCTTCCCTTCCCTTCCCTTCCCTTCCCTTCCCTTCCCTCCCCTCCCCTCCCCTCCCCTCCCCTCCCCTCGCTTCTCTTTTCTTTTCTTTTCTTTTCTTTTCTTTTCTTTTCTTTTCTTTTCTGTTTAAACAGTTTGCCTATGTAGCCCTGGCTTGGAACTTGTTATGTAGACTAGGTTGTTCTCAAACTCAGGGAGATCTGCCTGCCTTTGCCTCCTGAGCTATGAGATTAAAGGTGTGTACCACCACACCCAGCTAACACATATGTGTATACACAAACTACATATACTTAAGATTTTTATCCTATTTTTATGTGTATGAGCATTTTGCTTGCATGCATGTACATGCACCATGTGAATGCCTCATACCCAAAGAAGTCATACATATATTTTTATGTACATATCAACCTCAAACTTTGGAAGATTGAAGGAAGAAAAACATGAAAACAGTTGGATTAAAAGTAGGTTTCAGCTGGGTACACATCTTTAATCCCAGCACTGGGAGGCAGAGGCAGGCAGATTTCTGAGTTCCAGGCTAGCCTGGTCTACAGAACGAGTTCCAGCTGACAGCCACGGCTATACAGAGAAACCCTGTCTCGAAAAAACAAAAACAAAAACAAAAACAAACAAAAATAAAAGTAGGTTTCATTCTTTCAATTACCTATGTAGCATTAGACTTATTGTGTAAATATAATTTTTAAATAATTTGAAATTAAATTTGCATACCAAAGATGTACATAAATGTGAATGAGTTGCAGCTTCTAGGGAATTGGTGGTATATTATGTAGTTATTTAAACTAATTTTTCTTCTTCTTCTTCTTCTTCTTCTTCTTCTTCTTCTTCTTCTTCTTCTTCTTCTTTTTGGTGGGCGTAGAAATTACAGTTCTAGAATTATACCAAGGACTGTACTTCCTCCTGGCTCTTGTGAATTCTCCCTGATCCTTGTTCTGAAAAGGGCGTCAACTGTATGTGAAACCAGTCCCCTCTTGTTTAGATCCCAGATCTTCAGGGAGCAGCTGTTTTTATTTGTTATGTTTTGTCCTTGGGGAACCACCGAACTTTCGGTCATTGAACTTCAGTTCCCACACATGATGACTTGGTACTCAGGAAAAACAACACAGAAGGAAGTGTTGCAGCTGAGGAAGAAAGGGTCCCTAAAGCAAATATCCAGACTCTTCTGGGATTCATCCAGGGGTCAGGCCACTTCCTCGATTTGAGTAGGCTAGAATGGAATCAGGAAGAAGGACTGACCTCATCCCAAGGAGGAGGAGGAGGAGGCGCTGACCATCAGAAGGGAAAGCCTTTCCTTTGTATTTACCTCAGATTGTTCCAGACTGTCTGTCTCTGGAGCCCTGGGGGAGGCTTCTTTTTCCTGTAATTTGATGGAATTTGTTTACCCCATGTGGATGCCTCAGAGACCTGTCCTCCCCTAGGTGGTAGTTTTTAAGAAGAAGGTTTGTCTACCGTTAATGTGAGTCTGTCCCATTTAGTTCATTGGACAGAGTGAAATGGCCATAAGAAGAAGACTGCTGATAATGGAGGAAAGCCAGGCAGAGAGCCATTAACAGAACCAAGCATCCCTCGGGTCTGCACTTTTCAGTGAAAATTTTGTTGTATTACATTTTAAAAGTGTGTGTGTGCGTGTGTGTGTGTGTGTGTGTGTGTGTGTGTGTGTACATGTGCATTCATATGCCAGAGCATTCATGTGGAAGTCAGAGGACAACTTGTAGGCGTGGGTTTCACGGATCTCTCAGTGGGCCCATTACCAACTGAGCAGCTCATGAGACCCATATCTTCATATTCAAAAGTTAACCGTTCCACACTTATCCTCTCTGATTGACAACAAAATGGAAAAGTAAATATTTCAGTGCCTGGTGACAGTGAGAACACATATAAGTGTTCATGGTTGATGTGATTCTTTGGGGGCCACGATTTTTGTGTAGACCTTTATGTTGTGAAGTCAAGAGAAAAAATTGAACTATCAGATAAAAGAGAAGCTCTTAATGAATTGTAAATTTATTCCCAACAGTATATATACCTTTTCCAGAGGGTTCTCAAAAAGGAAGTGTGCCTGAGGTGCATGATGTGAAATTCCCAAATAATCAATACAAATATTAAGTTTGAAGAAAAAAAAAACTACTGTAAGACCCCTAGTTATACCATGTATGGACATATATAACCAAGGCCTTTTACCAGCATATCACAGAGATACCTGCCTGTCCATATTTACTCCAATATATGGAGTCATACCAGATATCCATCAGAGATGGATATAGAAGATGGTACACACAAAGGAGTTCTGTTTTGGGATGAACTTGGGGTGTTTGCAGGAGAATAGACCCACAGATCATTATATTCAGCAAGATTAGGAAGACCCAGGAACATAAAACTGGAACGAGGATTATGGCAAAGCTTTACCTATATAGTGAGGTCTAGGAAAGCCCAGACTATATAACAAGACTCTACCTTAAGGATAACAGGAACAGCCGGGCAGTGGTGGTACATGCCTTTAATCCCAGCGCTTGGGAGGCAGAGGCAGGCGGATTTCTGAGTTCGAGGCCAGCCTGGTCTACAGAGTGAGTTCCAGGACAGACAGGACTACACAGAGAAACCCTGTCTTGAAAAACCAAAAAAAAAAAAAAAAGGGATAACAGAAACAAACTAGAAGGGAGATGTGCAGGTTAGTTTTATGGGAGAGAGGGGCCTCAGTTGAACTGCCTCTATCAAATTGGCTTGTGGGTATTTTCCTGATTGATGACTGATATGGGAGGGCCCAGCCAACTGGGTGGTGCCAGCCCTGGCAGGTGGTCCTTCATGGTATAAGGAAGCAGACTGGGCAAGGCGGTAAGCAGCATTCCTTCATGTCCTCTGCTTTACTTCTTGCCTCCAGGTTTCTGTCTTTAGTTCTTGCCTTGACTTGGTGATAAAGTCTGATTGAAGACTTATGAAGTGAAGTAAACCTTTTCCCCTCCAGATGCTTGTTTGTTACAGTAATAGAAAGCATGAGGATAGACGACCTTAGGTCAGGGAAGCCATGGAGAGTTTCGGATGAGGGTGACAGAGGGTAAATACAAAGTAACCTTGTGTACATGTGTGACAATGTCATGCTTAAATGCATTTAATGAATACACACTATTACAAAAGGTCATGTCTCACAGTCTGGCCTTTGTCACCTGTCTTTGTTTTGTTTATCTTAAAATTGATGGCAGTTTTTGAGTTAGCTGACCCTTAAGATGCTGGTGTAAATGATAGAGGAAAGGCATCAGGACTGTGATCCTGGCTGCATGGGGTGGTGGGGCGGGTATGTAAAGCTGTGCTATGCTGGGTTCCAGTATCTATCAAAGCAGCTCTCATGTGCCCCCTGTCTGTCTTCTTTATTTCAGTGGTTCTTTGTCGGAAAAGCGATTTCTGTTTACATCCCCAGGTAAGAATCATGCTTTTCTTAAGTTTATTGTTTACAAGTCTACAGTGGGAATTTAGTCCTGCAAACCCCAGGACTATGTAGTTATGTAGTTCAAGAATTTTCTGGCATATTGGGTTTTTTTGTTTGTTTGTTTTGTTTTGTTTTGTTTCCCTTTTGGCCATCCTGGGCCTGATCTTTGCTAAGCAAGTGACCTACCTCAACATAGAGGCAAGAGAATCAGGAGTTCAAGACCGTCCTTGGGTTTATAGCCAGCCTGGGCTACATGAGACCTCTCTCTAAGAAGAAATAATAGTAAATGTGTACATACATGCATGCATGCATACATACATACATACATACATATGCATATATACCCACACACACCACAATAATAAGTAGTAACAGACTATATATTTTTCAGTTAACTTTAAATTCTGAGTATTTTTAAGATTACTACTAGCCGGGCAGTGGTGGCACACACCTTTAATCCCAGCACTTGGGAGGCAGAGGCAGGCGGATTTCTGAGTTAGAGGCCAGCCTGGTCTACAAAGTGAGTTCCAGGACAGCCAAAAATACACAGAGAAACACTGTCTTGAAAAACCAAAAAAAAAAAAAAAAAAAAAAAGATTACTACTATATATGGATATACCATTACTTAACCATTCTCTTCCACAATATTTAAGTTGTTACATTTTCCTGAAATTTCACTCTTATGAATGACATGGGTGAAATTTACCTGTATTTTATATCCTAGTTTTTTTATTTTTGTTTTTAAAACCTCTTGTTCATGAACTATACATTTCTACTTTGGTTGTTGTTAGTCCTCTGAGGCAGGGACTCTCTCTGTTACCCTAGGTGGACTGGAACAAGATATATAAATCAGGCTGGCCTCAAACTCACTAAGATCAACCTGCTTTTGCCAGTCCAATGCCAGGATCAAAGGCATGCATCGCCATGTCCAGCAGACATTTTCACTTCTAATTGTCCTTTATTTTCTTCCCAAGGATCACAAAGAAAGGTGCAGAGTGATATCCTCCATTTGTGTATAGTTTATACAGCCAGGGGCCTATTCTGGGACAGGATAGCCTCTTCATTTGAGGCAGAAAGAGTAGCCAACAAGCCTGGCATTCTCAGTAGCAGAGTGGCATACTGCGTGAGAACATCGGGCTACACTTCCTCTTCAGTTAATGTACCACAGCTCTGACAATGAGAATCCCACAGTTTCCCACCCTTAGTAACACTTACCTGTCAAACCTCCCGCCAGCTGTGGACACTGGGTCTGAGAACCTCACCCAGCCATAGGCAGCTTCCTCCCTTGACCAGTTTAATTCTGATTTGGGGAATTGACTTGAACCCAGCGAGAAGCTCAGAGTAAGAGCTAATCCTGGGGAACATGGAACAAACGCTGCACTTTTTTGGGTAGAGGAACAATTTTATGTTTCCATACTTAGCTCAGATTTTGCTTTGTAATATCATAGGCAAACATGTATTCATACAAGCATGTTCAACAAAGCAGTTTTGCTTATTTGATTTATTTATTTTATGCATTTATGAGTACACTTTCTTCAGACACACCAAAAAAGGTCATCAGATTGTATTACAGATGGTTGTGAGCTACCATGTGGTTGCTGGGAATTGAACTCAGGGCCTCTGGAAAAGTAGTCAATGCTCTTAGCTGCTGAGCCATCTCTGCAGCTCCTTTTATTTTATTTTATTTTATTTTATTTTATTTTAATTTATTTATTTTATTATTTTTTTGTTTTGTTTTGTTTTTTTGGTTTTTTGAGACAGAGTTTCTCTGTATAGCCCTGGCTGTCCTGGAACTCACTCTGTAGACCAGGCTGGCCTTGAACTCAGAAGTCCGTCTGCCTCTGCCTCCCAAGTGCTGGGATTAAAGGTGTGCATCACCTCCGCCCGGGCCCCTTTATTTTCTTTTTGAGGTAGCATCTCACTGTGTGTATCCCTGTATCCTTGGCTGGCCTGGAACTCACATAGATTCTCTTGCCTCTGTTTCCCGAGTGTTGGGGTTAATGCTGTACACCACCGCACTCAGCTCTGAAGCTGAGTTCTTTGTATGTTTGTGAGTTATGTGATATTTGTGTTGTAACAGTGGCTTTCTCCTCTAGGAGTGAATATTACAACCGTGGCTATTCCATCAGTGATCTTCATTGCCCTCCTTCTGACTGGAATGGGGATCTTTGCAATCTGTAGAAAGTATGTGAATTTACACTTTTTCAATTTTTTTCTAATTATATACATGAGCAGTTTATTAGTTGACTTTTCTCATCACTCTGACAAAAGTACTTTAAGGAAGGGAGGAAAGGTTTGTTTGGGCTCACAGTTTGAAGACACATAGTCTACCCATCACGGTTAGGGAGGACAGTAGCAAGAGTGTGATGTAGCTGGTCACATCTGCAGGATGTCAGGACCCTGTCCCAGGGAATGGTACCATCCCTGACTTCCTATAGAGATCCTATAGATGGATCTTCCTATCTAGGCCCATGGTTATAGACAAACCCAGAGGTGCTTTTCTACCAAGTGGAATAATCATAACTGACATGCATAAACCTCAAAAGTTTACTCCTCTGGTACATATGTATGCTTCTAAAGAAGCAGCATGCCTTCTTTAGAGATGAAATGTTGATATTTTATAAGCAATTTGGGTTCAGATGTTAGCATAGGAATTATCCAGCACTACATTCTATGGCTTCCCACATGAACACTGCTGGACCAACATCTGGAAGCTGACATGTTCCCTGTGGAATCTCCCTTGTTCCCCCACCCAATGGAAACTGTATTAGAAAGAAGACCCAGTACCTGCCTTCGGCTCCTACCATGTTCCTAGATAGCCTAGCAATGTCTGGTGTAGCTGTTTGCTCTTGGAACAAAGGCAATCACTATGATGGGTACTGAATCTTTTTCATAACTCTATATGGTATTTTTATTATTATAACAAATGATAGAAATTAGATTTAAACAAAAAATAAGAGATATTCTCAGGTTTTCTTTTTACAATTTAAAAAGCTTTAGAACTTATAAATATTACATTAGTGTGAATATAATGTCGAATCATTGTACACCTTCAACACAACTGATAATGATAATTGCTTTTAAAGGCACTTGTAATTTGTATTTTATAGAAAATAGAATATAAAAGTGATCCTTACAAATTAAGGATTTTATTGGTTTTTCTGAGCCATTGAGAAAATCAAGTAATAATGCATTGTTTTTGTTGTTTTGGTTTTTTTTTTTTTTTTTTTTGTTCTTTTGGTTTTTTTTGTTTTGTTGTTGTTGTTTTTTTGTTTGTTTGTTTGTTTGTTTTTTCGAGACAGGGTTTCTCTGTGTAGCCTTGGCTGTCCTGGAACTCACTCTGTAGACCAGGCTGGCCTCAAACTCAGAAATCCACGTGCCTCTGCCTCCCAAGTGCTGGGATTAAAGGCGTGCGCCACCACTGCCCGGCCAATGCATTGCTTTCTAATATACAAAATAACATTAGTATGCATCTCTCAATGAATATGTGACCTTAATTATAAGATATATTTACATATGATCATACACACACACAGCTTTTTAAGCATATGACAGCGTCTAGCAAATTCAGTCTTCAGAACCAACTGTGAGGTAAGTACTTCTGATTTTCATATTATATGAGGCAGACAAATTGACTGCCGAGTATCAGTAGAGCTTTTTTGTCTTGACAGGAAGAAAAAGAAAGGAAATCCGTATGTGTCAGCTGAGGCTCAGAAAACAGGTTGGTTAAAAACTCCATCTACAGTTTTATTCTGTCTTCGGGGGAAAGGGCAAGGTCTGTTAATGTAGGACATTTGTAGGACGGTTGTTACCTAGCTTAGTGACAGAACACTTGCCTAATATGTACAAGATCCTGAGTTCTGCACCCTTTATCTGTGAGTGATAAACCCAAGACACTAAGGGATGCTCAAGACTGTAACTAGAACTAAATCATGTACAGAAAGTATTTACATGCATAGCTCTGACAAAATGCAGTTTATGTATTAGGCGTGGTGAAGGATTAAAAAAAATGCTAAGTATTAATGAAACAGGACAATTGTATTGAGTAGAATGGCCACTATTTTGCTTTGGGCACATCATAAAATGTCTAAAGGGGAGTCATTCAGTTTCTTTTCCTCTTGCTGTGATAAAATAATCTGAAAGAAAGCAACTTAAGGAAGAGGGGTTGTTTACACTCACAGTGTAAGGTCTACTCCATTGTGGTGAAAAGGAAAGACGGTGGGAGCTTGAAGCAAACTGGTCACACTGCATCCTCTATGGGAAGACACAGGGATGAATGCAGGCCGCTGCCCAGTTCCCCTTCTCTAGTTCAGGATCCCAGGCAGGAAACGTGTGCCATCATTCCCACCTTAGTTAGTACAATCAAGATAATCCCCACCACCACCACATGGCCATTTTCCAGCTGAGTCTAGATTCTGTCAAGTTGTTGGGAACACTAACCGTCACAGGAGGATAGCATACAGAGAACCAACAGGAGGATGGTTCACATTCAGGTAGTGCTATGCAAGAACAGCGTGCAGCTTGTTGCTATATGAATATGAATTGCTTCTGGAATTCTTCTGTTTAATATTTTGGGGCCATGGTTCCTTTTGTTTTTGGAACGTAAGCTGAAGGTCAGAGGAGACTTCTTTATGGTTTGAGAAAAGAGTTAAGTTACGTTGCCTTTGAATTAGCAATACTACAGTGAAGGAATGTATCGTGTCTAGTCTATATTCCGCTCAGAGTTTTCATGCTGCCATATCTATGTTTAGCATGAGCCCAATCCCATTTAAATTTTTTCCTTTTCATCTGTGTATGTGACTGGAAATGAAATTACTACACTGTCAGCAAGGAGTGACAGCAGCCCAGTCAGTGAGCTGAACATGTTGTTGGCCTGGATTCTAGTCTTTGAATCAAAGTAATGCAAACAGGACTAGTGAGATGACCTAAGTTTGATCCCCTGGGATTACAGGTGAATACTACTGATGTGTCTCTTAAAACAAACCAAAACAAACACATGGACCCTGCCTGGTCCATTCCTCAGTTTCCCAGAAACTACAGTGGAGACCTGAAGATGCCGAGGGAAGGCTGAGCCTAAATGACAGCTGTGTTGTCTCCTCTGGGGTATGATGTATGTGGCTGACAGGAAATGTGCCCAGATGTTCCAGGATATGGAAACAACATTTTTAAAAAAAAATTATTTAATTTATGTGTGGGGGTATTTTGTCTGCCTGAATGTATGTCTGTATGTTATGTTCATGCCTGGTTGAATCCTCTGGGATTGGAGTTTTAGATGTTTGTGAACTGCTGTTGTGCGAGTTAGAAATTGAAACTGAGTCCTAGAAGAACAGCAAGTCCTCTTAACCACTGAGCCACCTGTCCAGTCCACATATACATTTATACCATCAGTGAGAGCCATTCATGGTGGTGTATACCTTTAATCTTTGCACTCAAGAAGGAGAAGCAGGCAAATCTCTGTGAGTTCAAGGCTAGTCTGCTCTACATAATGAGTTCCAGGGTAGCCAGGACTATGTAAAGAGACTCTATTTCAAAAAAAATAAATAAATAAAGCTATTAGTGGGTAATATACATATAGAAGGACCTGTCCCATCATGCTGTGCTCAAGAGTCAGAAGACTGACTTCTGACATTCTGCAGAACACATGGGTATGTAAATTCCATGCCTGATGCTGGGTCTCATATCCTCTTGATTTCAGGCTGTTGGAAGCAGATTAAATATCCCTTTGCCAGGCATCAGTCGACGGAATTTACCATCAGCTATGACAATGAAAAAGAGATAACACAAAAGTTGGATCTCATCACTAGTGATATGGCAGGTGAGTGTCATGCCCCAGGGACAGTGCCCTGAGGAGGTTCTGCTTGTGGGAGACAGGAAACAAGACAGCAGTAAGTTAAGTAAGATCCTTTATTATAGCAGAAGTGTGCTCCCCTATTCCCCCAGTACTCTATGAAGAGTTTCAAGTCAATGGTCCCTTCACCTGAGTTGAGCGTACCTCCAGGGCACAGAATGATCATAAATAGTGAGGGGCCCACAGCACTGCTACTCTCTGCAAACCGTTTGTTGTTATTGTTTTACTTGTCATTGTTGTTTTGTTTGCTGTTTGTTTGTTTATTTGTTTGTTTTGAGGCAGGGTTTCTCTGAGTAGACCTGGTTGTCCTGGAACTCGAGTTGTAGACCAGGCTGGCCTCAAACTCAATAGAGATCTACCTGCCCCTGCCTCCCAAGTGCTGGGTGGAAACTCTTAATTATAAATGTTTGCTACTCAGGTTTTTATTAAAGTGCTGGGAATGAGGGACAACAAGAAAGACTAATTGAGTGATGAATGAATACATCTCCAGCCTTTGAGGAGAGGGAGTTACAATAAGGGTCTTGTCTGGGTCAGAATGGTTCAGTGTCTCTGAGAAAGTGTCAGTATGTCTCTCTTTCAGTTGTATTTCCTGACTGTCAGCCTTTCAACTTGTGCCGAGATTTACTTCGGATTGCTAGTATGTAGGTTCTGAGTGAGACTTCCACAATCCCCATGTTCTAACATATGGCTAACATAGCTCATACTAGAAACATGCTTCTTTCCAGTCCTGACTCCATTGCCCAGTGGCTGTGTGATTTGAGGAAAGTTATTTAGTGCCCCACTGCTTTGTTTGCTGTTGTAATATGGCTACCTCATTTTTAAAAGGACTTGGATTGTCTTACTATGTTAGAAATGATTTCATTATCTGGATACCCATCACTAAGCCCAGACCTATTGCATATCTCTTATATCCATTAAACCATCCATATCCCCTAATTCTCTTGCCAAGTCAAACTGTTTTCATGGTTCAGTCTCCTCTATATTAGTCAGGGTTCTATAACAGAACCTATAGAAGAAGTCCCTGTCTCTGTCTCTGTCTCTGTCTCTCTGTCTCTCTCTCTGTCTCTGTCTCGTTCTCTCTGTCTCTCTCTCTCGTTCTCTCTCTCTCTCTCTCTCTCTCTCTCTCTCTGTGTGTGTGTGTGTGTGTGTGTGTGTGTGTGTGTGTGTGTGTGTAGAAAAAGGATTCATTACAATAGTTTACCGGCTATAGTCCAGCTGGTCAACTACGTCTGTCTACCAATGGAAAATCCAAGAATCCAGTAATTGTTCAGTCCTTGAGGGTAGGTGTCTCAACTGACTTTCAGTATTCTCTAGAATCCCAAAGAAGCAGACTCGAAAGCCAGTGAAGGCATGGACTTGCTAGCAGGAGTAAGCAGGCAAAGACAGAGAGCAAGTTTCCTTCTTTCGTATCCTTATATAGAATGCCAGCTGAAGGCATGGCCCAGCTTAAAGAAGGATCTTCCCACCTCAGAGATCTAGATTAGAAGTGAGTCTTAACTTCAAATGCTTTAATGTAATTAAGAAAAAATTCCTTACAGGTGTGCCCAGCCATTTGCATGTTATTAGTTCTAGATGCAGTCTAGTAGTTTATTAGTTCTAGATGCAGTCGAGTTGACACAAAGGTGGTTGGTTATCACACTCTCTTTGGGTTTTCTCCACCTCCAAACTCCAAACTCCAAATAAAGGCCAGTTTGAAAGTCACTCGTAGCTGGGCCTAATAGCCAACACCTATAATCCCAGCACCAAGTAAAAGTCATCTGTAAACTGGCCATGGAGTTGCGTGTCTGTGATGAAGGCTTAGAGGCAGGAAGACGACAGGTCCAAGTCTAGTTGGGGTTGTGTAACAAGACTAAGTAAATGCCCTTCCTCTACAAAACACTTTCCCTGACTGAATCAATGCAGTCTCTGAGGTCTTACAGCCCTTGGCGGCTTCCTGAAGTAGGCTGTATATGGTGGTTTAAGACCCAACTGCAGCATCTGACTTGCATTTCGTATGTCTCGTGGAACCTGAGATGCTTTAGTCACCAATGGAGATGGAGTGGAAGGAAAAGCATACTGGCAGCGACCGGCTGCCTCGCTCTGGTGTCAGCTGGTGCACTAATACTGTTCATTTGGTTTTAGATTATCAACAGCCGCTAATGATTGGCACAGGGACAGTCACGAGAAAGGGCTCTACCTTCCGGCCCATGGACACAGACACTGAGGAGGCCAGAGTGAACGCTGAGGCTAGCGGCCACTACGACTGTCCTCACCGCCCGGGCCGCCATGAGTATGCACTGCCCCTGACACACTCAGAGCCTGAGTATGCCACACCTATCGTGGAGCGGCACCTGCTGCGAGCTCACACCTTCTCCACACAGAGTGGCTACCGAGTCCCCGGGCCCAGGCCCACGCACAAACACTCCCTTTCTTCTGGAGGCTTTCCTCCGGTTGCAGGAGCCACCCAGATTGAAAGCTATCAGAGGCCAGCAAGCCCCAAGCCTGTGGGTGGTGGCTACGATAAGCCTGCTGCCAGCAGCTTCTTGGACAGCAGAGACCCCTCCTCCCAGTCACAGATGACTTCTGGGGGGAATGATGGTTATTTGGCACCCAGAAACGGCCTTGCGCCCCTCAACCAGATGGCCGTGACTGCTCTTTTGTGAACCCAATGTGAAAGAAACCTGCTGTGGTACTGAGCGCGCACCGCTGCGAGTCACTGGAAGAAGTGTGTGAGCATGCGTGTGTGACTCTTCAGGATCCTAGAGACAACCTCACTTACTGTTTACAGAACTGTGCAGCTGGTTGTGTTCCGACCCTCCCAGCAGAGCCTGTTGGTTTCTGTTGTGCTAAAACATGGAGACTTTTCTCATTTGTCTAACTGTGACGCTGTGCTGTAAAATGTGCAATTTGTACAGTTATATTTAACATGAATTAACGTAACCGTAACGAAGTTTGTGGTGTTTTTTTTCTACTCAAGGCTTAAGGAGAAAACAGGATTTGCATAGAGGTAGCCTATGTTCGTGTTTTTCAGTGTGTTAGATTGTCTGACACTGTAAGCAGCAGGTCTGTTTAAAACCCTCGTTGGTTGTGGTGGCTCGTTTCCTTTTTTTAAAAAGTAAAAGCATTTTTACCATTCTTTCTCCTGGAAGAAATGAAATTACTTGAAACATGTAAAGCACACTGGGGTAGGTGATTGCTAGCCATGGTGGCCCATTTATGCAAGCAAACATACCACTTCAGCAACTGCAGCCTGCTTTCTTAGGCTTTCCTTGAGGGAAGTAGGGCAACCTAGTGTCCTGGGTCCTGCATGGGTCCCAGCTGCACCCTGAGGGACCACATTCTCTAAGGAAAGGGACTAGCCTACTGCGCAGTGTTTTTAAACAAACATGCCTTTTCAGGGTGCTGAGACTCGAGGCAATGCACACTGCCCATCCACACCTTGTAATGAAGGAGGCACAGGAATTTTAGCTTGAGGCAGGAATATCAAGTATTTCTAAACCTCAGACTGAAAATACAGCTGTGCCCAGAAGTCCTTCTTCTTACAACTTTCTCCAGAAATAATGCATGTGGGTGACTTCCACTGTCGCTGGAAAACAAATGCTGTTTAAAATGTGTTCGCACGTGTAGAAGCAGAGCGTTTTTAGTGGAGAGAAAGTAACTGTCCTAGTGTGACAAGCAGTTTCCCCCGAGTATGTGCTTGTACTCATAGAGTAGCCCAGGTCTCAGCTGTAACTCATGTTTTGTGTTGTTTTTCCCTGAGTTTACTTTGTGAATGAACTGGGGGGATTTAACCTCTTTTTGCCAAAGAGGAAAAAGTATGTGTCTTGTTTATTAAAAGAAAACATGGACCAAAAACAAACAAATAAAAAAAATCATTTCCTTAGAAATTGTATTATAATCCTATTTGTGTGATTGTCGTTTTCTGTGAATTCTATCTACGTTAAAATAGGGTGCTGAGAGCTCATGGCAGAGTATCTGCTGACTGTAATGGAGGTTAAACCATTTACGCTATGGAGTTTACATGATTTTGTGTGTATACTAATTGTAATTAGCTTTGCCAAATCCTAGTGCCCCTGAATTCTATTTGGCCCCTGCCTGCTGGGCTAGCAAGAGGCTCTCATCTTGTCACTGAATTCCCATGATGCAACTTGCATTTTTTTTTCTTTTAAATTTAAGCTTTCAAATTGCCCAGGCTGTCTGTCAATTCTCAGTGTGGCCTAGGATGACCTTGGATTTCTTATCCTCCTGCATTTGCCTCTTGAGTGTTGGGATTACAGATGTGCAACCTCACATCTGGTTTTTCTCTCCTGTAAGAGGGTTTGGTCACACTGTAGAACGTGTAATGCTTGGTGCCCAGTCACCTTGGTAATGATTGCTTTTTCTAGAGATTTATAGAAAGTGTGATTTAAACTGTCCCAGGGACAACCTTTGATGCTATTGGCTAAAAATTCCACCTATAATCTCCCAACAGTACAACTCCTAAATAGGCAGCAGTGGTTCCCTGCAGGAAGATCAGTGGGGCAGATCCATAAGGATCCAAGGTAACAATATTGCAGACAAGATGGAGAAGCTTACAGTGAAGCCCCAGGCTCTATGACGAGCATTACACAACTACATACACTTCTGGCCCTTGTCCCAGATTGTCATTATTTGATCGACATGTTCGAAGACAAACTCCTCAGAAGTACAGGAAATACAGGATGAGTCACAGATGGATAAAAGACTTCTATACAAGCTTTCTAAAGTTGAGCAATGAAAACCCCTTAAACACAGAAGACAACCTGTTGTGGAAGGAACATCTTCTAGAACCTGATAGAAGCCACTCTCTCGGGAAAGGTACTTCATAGGACTATGAAAAGGCTCAAAGTGGACAAATTCACATACAAAACAACCTCTTCAACTTAAGTTATTTTTAAATTTTTATTTTACATTTATAGGTGTTCTGTATGCATGTGTTTGTGTGTCACGTACACTCAGTGCCCACAGGGGCCAAAAGAGAGAGATGGACAACTTGGATTGGAGTTACAGACCATTGTACCCTACCTCTTTGGTTTTGTTTTTGTTTTGGGGGTGTTTTGTTTTGTTTTGTTTTGTTTGTGAGACAGGGTCTCTCCATGTAGCCCTAGCTGACCTGGAACTCTATGTAGACCAGGCTGGCCTCAAACTCATAAAGATCTGTCTACCTGTCTCTGTTCCCAGAGCACTGAGTTAAAGACATGCACTCAACTTTTAAAGACTGTCTGATATTAGATTTCTCTATAGCAGTAGTTCTTAGCCTGTTGATCCATTGAGGATGGGGTCAAAATACCCTTTCAATCTTGATTTTTTTTTTGCTTGTGTTTGTTGTATATGCTTTAAACTTTGTGTTTTCCAGACCCTAGCCAGAGTCAAGCTTCACCCAGAGCAGAGGCTATTCTTCTAATTTTGTTCCCATTAGATCAAATGTCCAAGGATGCTATTCTTACAGTATAGTGACAACAAACCATCCTACGAACACTTCCAGAAGAGGGACCTCTACCCTTGAACACCCCTAGGAAGTAGGGAGGCAGATAGCCTTGCATAGAAACTAATACAGAAATTGGGTCCTCATTGGGCTAAGAGAGAATAGATTCTCAAGTCCTTAATCAAAACTTATTCACCTGTTTGCCAGAACCTCATTCTTCCTTTGACAATGTATGAAATATGTATCCCTTATTCCATTTCAGAAGAAAAAAAATAACCCTATGCAGTATAAGAAGACTATAGTATCCCCTAAGGAAAGCAGGCATCTAACATGATGTGCTGGTTTGAATTGATTTGGCCCCCACAGACAATGCTTGGTCCATGGAGACTGGCACTATTGGAAGGTGTGGCCTTGTGGGAGTAGGTGTGGCCATGTTGGATGAAGTGTGTCACTGTGGCTATGGGCTTTGGGGTTTCCTAATGCTCAAGTTCTGCCCAGTGTGAAAAGAGAACCGCTTCTTTCCCATCATGATGATGATGGACAGAACCTCTGAACCTGTACGCCAGCCCTAATGAAACCTTCGCCTTTGTAAGAGTTGTCTTGGTCATGGTGTCTCTTCACAGCAATAAAACCCTAACTAAGACATATGGGAAAATCTTTTTAAATGTTGAGGGAGAGGATTCTCACATACCATTCACCCAACTCATTTAAGAAGCATGAGAATGCTCCAGCCTCCCACTAATATCAGTTCTTTCCTCTGTCATGCAGACAGTCAGCACCTTCCCATGTTGCTCTCATTCCCTAACCTTATTTTTTTTTCTCATTAATATTGTGCCTGACAGTTCATTATTTTAAAAGTTTTTGTTTACATTATTTTTATTTTATTGACACAGACTCTCAGGTACCACAAGATGCCCTCTGACTTTCTCTGTAGTGGAGGATAATCTTGAACTGGTGATCCTTCTGCCTCAACCTCCCATGTTAGGACAGGCACATGCAACCATGTCCTACATTCAAGTGTGTTTCCATTTGTTGTCACTGGAATGAAAGCTGTCTCACCTCCGGTGTCACCAACTCTATTGATCTAAACTAACTAAATAAGACT
Organism: Rhabdomys pumilio; assembly: GCA_030674055.1. Taxonomy (NCBI): domain Eukaryota; kingdom Metazoa; phylum Chordata; class Mammalia; order Rodentia; family Muridae; genus Rhabdomys; species Rhabdomys pumilio. The sequence goes on along the minus strand of JANHMN010000019.1, from coordinate 49,392,394 downwards.
GCTCTTGATTTTCACTTAGGCCCATCTAGCTTGGCTAGAAGGCTTATCCTCAAACCACATTTTTGAATTACAGTTAACCAAACAAAGAAACAACAATAACAAGGGAACCATAGCTTTGTGTGTTAACTTAAAATTTTAACTCTACCCAGTGCAATGGGTAAAGGCACTTGCCATCAAACTTAGAAAACACCACACCTTTTCTCTCACAAAATAAAAGTTTCAATGTGCCAGGAACTTATTCCAGCACCCAGTTCCCCGAGGAAGGCAGGACCATGTGATAGGGGCTAAAGCTGCTTTGTTTTGGACAATTCCTCTGCCTTTTACTTTTTACTATTCTGTGACTAAAAGCTACTTAACTTTTTGGTAATTCTTCTGTCCTTAACTCCGCCATTGTATGGCCAATAGCTGCTTAGTTTTGGTAATTTTTCTCTTCCTTTAACTGTGCTATTGTAAAGCCAATTGATAGCGGTAGTGGAATTAAAAAGAAAGCTTAGTTTCATCCAGGTGGTGGTGGCGCACGCCTTTAATCCCAGCACTTGGGAGGCAGAGGCAGTCGGATTTCTGAGTTCGAGGCCAGCCTGGTCTACAGAGTGAGTTCCAGGACAGCCAGGACTACACAGAGAAACCCTGTCTCGGAAAAAAACCAAAAAAAAAAAACCAAAAAAAAAAAAAGAAAGCTTAGTTTCTCTTTGGTTCAAGGGCCTCTTGCTGGCAATGTGGGAGGCTTGGAGTTTTTCAGTTGTTTGTGAGACAGAAAAGAAGAGGAAGAAAGGGAGAATTCAATCACACACTTAGACACACACAGACACAGACATACACATAGATACACTCAGACACACACAGACACACATACACTTTGGCTGGACCCGAACACCTGTCTCAACAATTCCACAAGTGTTGATGCATACTTACATGTATACACATATACCTATACTTCTATGTACATACGTATAGACAGACAAATACATATATACATTTGGTGGATGAGGATGAGCCTCAAATAAAGCCACACTTTTACCTCTTCTCTATGGCCTTATTGTAGATTCTTAGACAAAAGTTCTTCATAAAATTAGTTCACAGATAAAATGTTACACAAAAGGGGAGTTACAGAAGGATGTTGTTTGTGAATAAGTTCAAAGCAGTGTTTCATTCTATAAGCTCATTATAATTCAAAGCAACATTTTTACATGGCCTTGTTTTATCATAGTGCACACCTATGGCTTCATCCTTGGGCCTGAACTAGAATGAATGTTTCTCCTAGATCACAAATTTGTTTCAAGCCTGCTTTCTTATCCTAATGCAATTAGTCCATGATACGTGAATGTTTACATAGCTCTATTTGCAGCTTTATTCTATAGGGGCTTGGGATTACTTGTATCAACTTAAGAGTTCTATAAAATCATTATCAGGAATTGTGAAATTATAACTCATCAATACAGCATTATTGCATGAGAGTACATCTTCATGTTGCTCAGCTGAAATTTACCCAATATGATGAGCTGATACCCAAGAATCCTTAGGCTGTGTGATAGTGACAGGAAAGGCAAATCAGCAGTGAGAGGCAATCCTGGGATAACGTGTCTGGTCACCTTGCCATCGCAGAGCTCACCCATTGCAGGCTATGCAAAATGGTGGTGCAAAATTTTCTCCAGAAAATTTATTCGCATGCCTTAGTCTTTCCTAGATGGCGTCTGACATCAATGTAATAAAATATTAAAAAAAAAAAAAAAAAGCCTAAGCCTAAGGGCAGGAAAGACCTCCTAGTAGTTAATGTGACTCTCCCTGACCTCGGGGATCAGCAACCAATATAGTCAAGCAGGGCAAAAGAAGCAGAGGTGACAAACTGGGATGGAGAATAGGGTGGGGGTTGGGGGTTGGAAATCCTGTGAATGATCACACCAGGACCAGCTGCAGAGAGACAGATGCACTTTACTTGGGGTGATTTAAGGCTTACATAATTTGGGAGACTGATGGTAGGAACATCCAGGATGGGCAAAGGTCATTGGCTGAAGGATTAGGGTACCAAAATGCCTCATTAGCGTGGGGAAATGCTTCTGAATGAATGTGATATTCCTTAGGTAGAGGCATCTGTGCAGGTTTTGAATTCCCCAGACAAGGTCAGAGAAAGAGAAGCCCTGCCAATGAGGGGAGAAATCCATATTGTACTGACCTCAGAAGCTATCCAGTCAGTGGTAGACTTTGACCTTAGTTAGTAAAATTTTCCCACAGTTAACAGCACTGGCTGCTTTAGTGGGGAGCCTGAATTTAATTTCTAGTACCCATATGGCAGTTCATAGCTGTCTATAACTCCAGTTCCAGGTATCTAACATCCTATTCTGACCTCTCAGGACACCAGGCATGCACATGGTACATAGATATGCATATGGGCTAAATATTCAAATACATAAAATTAAATAAATAAATCTTTCTAAAAAATGGCCTACGTCATTCTTCGTCCATAGTTAAATGCTTAAAATCAACAAGAACATTCTTTTCAAAGTCACTATTTGATGCTGAATCTAGATGCACATTAGCCTTACTTTAGTTTGGAGGTGTGCTGGGTAGTTTTACATAAGCTTGTCATAGGTTAGAGTCATCTAGGAATGGGAACCTCGACTGAGAAAAGGCCTCCAGAATATCAGGCTGTGGAAAACCTATAGGGCAGTTTGGTAATCGATGTGGGAAACCCAGCCCATTGTGGGTGGTGCCACCCCTGAATTTATGGTCTTGGATTCTGTAAGAAAGCAGACTGAGCAAACCAGGGGTAGCAAGCCAGTAAGCAACACCCCTCCATGGCCTCTGTATCAGCCACTGCCTCCAGCTTCCTGCCTTGTTTGAGTTCCTGCCCTGACTTCCTTCAGTGATGAAGTACGATGTGGAAATGTAAGACAAATAAATCCTTTCCTTTCCAATTTGTTTCGGTCATGGTGTTTCATCATAACCAAGACAAGGGATTTTATTTGTTTGTTCCATTTCTCATCTTAAGGCCAAGTCTCATTATATATAGCCCAGGGTGGTTTCAAACTTACTATGTAGCCCAGGCTAGCTTCAGACTCTCAGCAGTTGTCCTGACTTAGCTTCCAAATCCTGGCTTTTTAGACTTGAGCAACCACGCCTGGCTGATAATTTATTTTGAGACAGGGTCTTGCTATGTAGCTTTGGAAGTCCTGGAACCAATCTGTTGAGTAGGCTATCCTCAAACTTGAGAAATCCTCCTGCCTCTGTGTCCCATCTGCTGGGGAATAAGCATTCACTACTAGGCTGTAACTGCAGGCCGTCCACCTATGCCCAAGTTCCCTGAAAGAGTAATTTTGAGACTGAATTGTATATGAAATGAGTAAGTGTCTAGGCCAATAGTTTTGACTTGTTCTCCAACTAGCTCATAACTTAATTACCAGTTTGTTCTATTCTAAGTGTGCCATATGACTTGATACCTCTCTTCAGAGTTCAAGTGACCATCTTCCTCAAAGTTCTGGGACGTTCCCTTGATTCTGTTTTCCAGAATTTTTTTCTCTGTCACCCAGATGTCTCACTGTAAGGAGCAGGTCCTTAACAGAGCTGACTCCATATTGCAATAGGAAAGAAAACAAGTCTGGACAAGTCCAGAAAACAAGTTTGGACATGTTTTAAAGTATTATGATAACCAAAAGTCCACCTGCAATGAAGTCATAGCCCACAGATAACCAGACACATCTGGTTATCTGCCACGTACGTCAGAAGTAACCCCAATTCAAGCATAAAAGAGGAGCCCTTGACTGAAGCACTCTATCACACTGGTAGCCATGGTTACCTAGCGTGATCCTCTGTTCATGCTTCCTCTGCACCTGACCATTAAAGCAGCAGCTAAGAGACAGCAGCCTTCAAGGTCAAGCATTCTATCACACTGGTAGCCACGACTGGCTAGCATGATCCTCCGTTCAGGCCTCTTCTGCAGCTGAGAGATCAAGCACTCTGCAGCATGGATCATCAAAGCAGCAGATGAGAGACCGACGTCCCTATCTTTGTGGTCAGGCACTCTCTGGACCTAAGCTGCTGAAAACTACAGTCATAAGGACTCAGGTTGTATAACCCACAATTAATAATGTACTTATTGCTATACTTATTTCTTTGGTAATTAGCAACTTATTATTGGTGTTTATTGTATTGATATTGATAGAGTCAATGCATAGGAAATGTGGCAATATCTTGTTGTTACAATAGCTTTAGCATTGGTGATAATATATTGTTTGCTGTGCATTATTAAAGAGCAATTAAATATCAAACTTCTGTCTCTGGCATACTCTCTCCCCTCTCGGGGAACCGACCATCTCACAGTCAATCCTGTATACAATTCCTGAGTGGAGAGGACCTGTCGCTTCTCTTCCCACGGGGACCCTAAAACCTCTCCACAACCTGCTCACGACAGATAACAGACTGGGCTCGAGACACTCACCTTATACCTCCTGCCTTGGCTCATTGGCCATAGGCTTCTTTTTGGACAGGTGAATGATGTATACAGTGTATAAGAGATTCTCTCTATACTCTGAATGTTTAAAGCTGATTTTCATTAGGGATTTGAAGAGAGCCCTGTGTGGCTCAAACTCACTGAAGCCAAAGACTCCCTTACCTGGATCTGCAATGTTGTCTCCTAGACTTCCCACCTCAGATCATGCTAATGCTGTCTGATATGAACACTATCATGTAGCCACCTGCAGCTACAAGTACCGGGTTCTCCTGAGAGGAAGCCTGGGAATGAACGGGAATGGAGGGCGGGAGAAACGTGGGGCCAAGACAAAGTATTCTGATCATGGTCCGAAGTTTAATATTTTGCTTTCACATATAAAGGGGAAGCCCCACCCCCCAGAGTCTCTTCTCGGTTCAGCCCAGGAGATAGCAGTCCGGAAGGTGTCAAGGCTAGCTCAGCAGGCAGTCCATTCTTCTTAGCTTGGTAGCAAACCACAGGGCACCAAGGCTGGCAAGGCAATGCCTCCTCTTAGGTCCTATTGTTGTTTGGTCTATTGTGGTTAAATGACTCGCAGGCCTGCTCAGGCCTCGGGAAGGGCACACTATCACACACCATCAACAGAGTTCACACATGTACAGACAGTGGATTTCTTGATTAGTGCTCATCTCTGTCACGTTTTCCCACAGTCCAGACACCCTGTTTAGTTCATCTCATAACTCCTCTAAGTCTATGGGGCTGAAGAGATGACTCCATGATTATGAGCACTGCCTGTTCTTCCAGAGAATCCAGGCTCAATTCCCAGCATCCACATGGTGGATCATAACTGTAATTCCAATTCTGGGAAACCTGATGCCTTCTTCCAGCCATCTGGAAGATGCATAGGCATGCATGTGGTCCACAGACATGCATACAGACAAAACACTGAAAACATAAAATAAAACAAAAAAAAAGTTTAAAAAAAAAAAAAAGCCTTAGGGCTGGACAGATGGCTCAGCAGTTAAGAACACCAACTGTGCCGGGCGGTGGTGGCACACGCCTTTAATCCCAGCACTTGGGAGACAGAGGCAGGCGGATTTCTGAGTTCAAGGTCAGCCTGGTCTACAAAGTGAGTTCCAGGACAGCCAGAACTACACAGAAAAACCCTGTCTCGAAAAACCAAAAAACAAAACAAAACAAAAACAAAAACAAAAACAAACAAACAAACAAAAAAAACACCGACTGCTCTTCCAGAAGTCCTGAGTTCAATTCCCAGCAACCACAACCATCTGTAATGGGGTCTGGTGCCCTCTTCTGGTGTGTCTGAAGTGAGCAATGATGGTGTACTCATATGCATTAAAAAAGAAAAGACTCAAGCCTTCTAAGATCAGTCCTTATAAAGACAGTTGAGTCCAGCACTCTACCATCTGTATTTTATGGCTGCATGATGAATTAAACTCTTTCTTACATTTGAAAATTTATTTCATGGATTAGCTCCTGGGCTGTGAATGAAGATAAGCCTGGTTCCATCAATCCCCAGGAGGAGGACAAGGTGGTACAGCTCTAGACTCTCACCTCACACAGGAGGGGAAATCCTTATCTAGTTACAACACATTGACTACCTAGTTCCTTGGGGTAGAAAAGTGTCCCCCCTTTTTTTCTGCAAAGGTCTTCGTTACTGTTCTATTGCTGTGAAGAGCACTATGACCAAGGCAACTTATAGACAAAGCATTTAATTGGGGTTTGTTTACAGTTTCAGGGGGTGAGTCCATGACCATCATGACAGAGAGTGTAGCAGCAGACAGGCAGGCATGGGACTGGAGCAATAGCTGAGAGTTTACATCTTAATAAGTTGGACAGAAGGAGGGAAGGAGGGAGGGAGAGAGAGAAGGAGGGAAGGAGGGAGGGAGAGAGAGAAGGAGGGAAGGAGGGAGGGAG
>JANHMN010000019.1:49355737-49386026 GCA_030674055.1 Rhabdomys pumilio | reverse complement strand
GAGGGAAGGAGGGAGGGAGAGAGAGAAGGAGGGAAGGAGGGAGGGAGTGAGACAGGGAGGGAAGGAGGAAGGGAGAGAGGGAGGGAGGGAAACTGAGAATGACATGGGCATTCTTACCTCCTCTAACAAGGCCACACCTCCAACAAGGTCACACCTCCTTCAAAAGGCCATTCCTCCTCCAACAAAGCCACATCTCCTCCAAAGCCACATTTCTTCCAACAAGGCCATACTTCCTACAGTCCATCTGGGAAACAAACATTGTAATATATGAGCCTATGGTGGCCATTCTCATTTAAATCACCACAGTTATGGATAGGATTCTTTTGTTTCCTTGGTTTTTTTTGTTGTTGTTTTTGTTTTTTTGAGAAAGGATCTCGTTGTATAGTTCCAGCTGATCCAGAACTTGTTCTGAAGACCAAGCTGGTCACAGAGGGTCACTTGCCTCTGTTTCCCAAGTTCTGGGATTAACGCCTACGTCATCATGCATAACTTCCACAGCCCTCTTTACACAGTACTTTCTTCATCTGTTACATTTCTTCTCTACACATCTGAGCTAATCTAACAAGAGAAAGGAGTTAGTGTTTTAAGACAGCACTTTTCAATGTGGCCTCGCTGTTCAGAACAAGATGTGAAGGGACCAAAATCTACAAAGGACACACTAAGACCAAGTTCTCAGCAAAAAAAGATTTATTTGCCCAGTAGGGACAAAGAGCAAGATAAAACCAAGAGTTAGAGGATGAGAGAGAGAGAAGAGAAAAGGGGAAGGATGTGTCCAGATGCTTCTGGATAGAGAAACAGATGTGCCCTGCAGGCAAATAGCAGTTTATAAAGGGAAAGGGGAAACTCTAAGTTAGATGAGTTGCTTCGTTTTGATTGAGCATGTTAATTAGGTGATGAAAGGGGGCTTTTGATAGCTGCACTTCAATGCTTTGAAGTTGGACTTAGGAATCAGGAGGAAGCGGCCAAATAAAAGAATAGACCTCAGCAACTCGCTATGAAATGTAATCTAGTGGTTTAGCAAAGGAGGAAGGGAGAGTTAAGGTCAGAGAAACAGAATTTTTCTATGTTTTGAGTATTATCACAAATGATTGGGCAATGATATGACAAATCTGATTTCACTGGTACTACCTTATCATACGGGAGTATAGATGGCATCCTGTTGCTTATAATTTTGTCTATATGACTCAACAACCTAGGCTATTGGAACTTCTTCCTTCTGGGCTTATTATTGTTGTTATTTAAACTTTAATTAACACTTGTAATCAGTTTAGAAAATATCTAGAAATGAAATAGTCTAATAACTTCTTCTGGACTCCATAGGCACCAGAGGTCCTAAGTTCAATCCCCAGCAACCACATGGTGGCTCACAACCATCTGTAATGAGATCTGATGCCCTCTTGTGGTGTGTCTGAAGACAGCTACTCATATAAATAAAATAAATAAATCATTTTGAAAAATGGTCTAGACTGGAGAGGTGGCTCAGTGGTTATGAATACTTCTTGCACTTACTATACTTTTAGAAAACATGAGGGAATGAGTTCCATTCCCAACACCCACATCAGATGACTCATAGCTCCTATAGCTTCAGGTCCAAGGTATCTGATGTGTTCTGGATTCTACCAGCACCCACATACACACACACCTATTCACACAGACATACACGTAAATTGAAAAGAAAATCCTCCAATCCAACTCAATTGGTATTTTTATATATGCATCTCGGTATACACGAATGTGTGTGTGTTTCTTTGATAATGTCTCATGTAGCCCAGGCTGGCCTTGGACTTGGCTATTTAGTTGTGGATGACCTAGAACTTCTGATCCTCCTGCCTCCAGCTCCCTAGTGCTCAGTTTGTAAGTGTGTGACAGACATTATGCTTAGTTTTTGTGAAGGTGGATACTAATTCTCCTGCCTCCAGCTCCCTAGGTATGCGACTATGCTGCATTTATGTGGTGATGCGTATTGAGCCCCAGTTGTCTTGCATGCTAAGCATTTTTTTGAGGGGGGAGGTTTGGGTGGGGAGCTGGCCAGGATCATCTAGAGCCCAGGCTAGTCTCAAACTCCCTATGAAGCTGAGATGGCCTTGAACTTCTGATCCTCCTGTTTCCAAGCTCTTCCTAATTCTGGGATTACAGACAAGCAGCACACTCATTCCTTTTGGTTTTGGTTTTATAGAGAGAGTCTCATATTGGTCAGCTGGCAGGGAATTCATTGTGTTTCTGAGGATGCTCTGGAATGCCTGACCTTTCTGCCTCCGTTTCATCCCCTTTGTAGCCATTGATCACCATTAAAAACATTAGAACTGTTTTAAACCTAGGCTCCATCAATCCATGTGCCATTCATAAAAAATAAAAAATAATGTAAGTGAAATGTAACACTGAAAGCCTGTATGGTCATCTGTAGTTCCCTTTTCTCTCTTCATGGCTTACTAAAGAATGAAGAGAGGGACCTTAGTCATGACTAACATTGTGTAATCCTGAACAAATGGTATAACTTCTCCAGTCTTCAATTTATTAATCTTTAGAATGAATCTAGTTTTATGTTCAAAAAGCCCTACAATCTAGTGGGTTAAATGTAACTTTGGGGATCTCTCGCCCCCTACTGGCGTTTCCCTAAATTGCACTTACCTTTCTACACTTAAAATAAGTTTTAGTGTCTGTTTTACATTTACCCAAGTTTCTTTGTTACAGACCATTCATCCATCTTCCTAGTTAAAAACTACAGGTCTTTCTTTTATCAAATACAAAAAAATAAAGCCATTACTTAAAGTTTATAGCAAGTCTTTGTTGTTCAAATCAAATTTCTTCCTGTGTTGTGCTATAATTGCTCACTATGATGGATGGGTTTTTTTTTTTTTATAATTTTTTGTGGTTCTAGCAGCTTTCATAAACTGTACATGAGAAGTTTTATTATTATTTTATATGTGTGTGGTGTGTCCCATGACTTTTGTATGGGGATCACAGTATAGCATTCAAAGTCTTCCTCTGTTGTAGGTTCCAGGTGTCTGTATGGGGTGATGGGGTGGTGTGTGTGTGTGTGTGTGTGTGTTGCTATGTCATTAATTTTGTATGGTGATTAGAAGATAGCCTTCAGGAGTTGAATGTCTTCCTCCACTGTACGTTCCAGGGATCAAACTCAAGTCATTGTTCTTGAGGCAAGTGCTTTTACCCACTAAGCCATCTTGGTCCCTCCCTTTATAAATTTTGAGGCTATTTTAAGTAGGTGTATACAAGGTGTGGTGGTTTGCATATATGAGCCCTCATAGATAAGCTCATATATTTGAGTATTTAGCCCCCAGTTGGTCCAACTCTTTGGGAAGGATTAGGAGATATGGCCTTGTCGGAGGTGTGTAACTGATGGTGAACTTTGAGGGTTTAAAAGCCCATTCATTTCCAGTTAGCTCTCTCATGCTTGTGAATCAGTGTACAAGCTCTCAGCTACTGCTCTAATGCCATGCTTGCCCGCTGCCATGCTCTCTGCCATGATGGGTACGGCCTTTAACTAAAAATGTAAGCCTCAAATAAACTCTTCTGTTGTCTTGGTCATGATGTCTTTATCACAGCAATAAAAGTAACTAAGTCACAAGGTTAGAATTATTTCAACTTTGTAGTAAACTGAAAAAGAAAAAAACTATTCCAAATGCTTTTTGTCTTAATCTGTTAATTAGCATATCAGCTTTGGGGTGGGGGCAAACTTATACCCAGTGTATCTTCCTTTTTTTTCTCCTCTGGGTTTTACATCTTTATGGTTAAGTATGCTTCTCATCAACATCCCTTTTCAAAGCCATTCGATTCCTTCATCCCTGCAACTAGGATTCTTTTTTTTATATTCCTTGATCATATCCTTTCATCTTTGAAGTACCCCATTGGCTCTTACCAGAATATACTAAATGAAACATTGGGTGGTGAGGTGGACAAGGTCTTACTCTCACGGCTCACAGGCTAGGCTGTCCGGGAACTCACTGTGTAGCCTAGAACTTGTCCTCCCTCCTGCCTTCCAAGTGAGGGGCATGCCACCATGCCAGCTTAATCCTAACACTTCCTGTGACTTAGTATTATTCTCTTACAGTGAGTATCTCCAGTTAAGCTTTGTTAGATATTATCCCTAGTTATATGCCCACCAGCAGGGTAAGTGGGGCTCCTACTGTTTCAGGATATGGGGTGGTAATAACAATCTCTAAGCACAAGATTTTAATAGGAAGAGTAGGCTAGTTTTTAATGTGTTTTTAAATTTTTTAAAATGTGCATTGGTGTTTTGCCTGGATATATGTCTGTGCAGTGATATGGGATCCACTGGATCCCAGTTACGAACTGCCCTGTTGGCGCTAGGAATTGGTCTCGGTTTCTCTGGAAGAGCAGCCAGTGCTCCTAACCATAGTCATCTCTCCAGTTCCCAAGGGTGAGTTACTTTTACAAGAGGTTTTAATAGGAGGCAAGGACTACTTTACATGATTGAGCAGTCCAGGAGGATCAGCAGCCACCATCCTCAGATTCAAAATATCTCCATGTATTTCAAGGCTGTTTCCCCATTGGCTTTAAGGATTAGATGTTCTGTGAAAGCTCAACTGAATGCCTTCTTTTCAGTCCTCTCACTGTAGGAGGGAGGCTTCCTCCAAACTCTGTCCCCTTCCTGAGGAAGCCTTCTCCTGTTGAAGTACTGGCAGTCTGGTCACAGCCTCCCACCTGTCCATCATCAGCAGTTTACCAACAACCTAATGGGAACAGCCACCTCTGCTGTCTCGACACTCATATTGTCCTAACACCCACATTGCTGAATGTCCTAGAGAATTCTTTGTGCATCTTTCCCCAGTTATACTACCTGAGGAGTCTCCAAGAACACCCTTCAAGCTATTGCAAAAGGGTCACAGGCCCTGAGTACATGAGCTGGCTCAGAACTATGATTTATCAGGGAATGACACAAACAAAACCAGTATAGAGAAAAGGCTCCCTATGCTGCTAACATAACAGGCTTGTACCATTCCACTTGCAAAGCACTGTTCACCAGGGAAGCTTGCCTGAGCCTAATGACCACAGTTAGGGTTAGTAAAGATTATTTTAATATGAGCTTAAACAAACAGAAAGTGAGCTAATGACAGATGCGCCATACATACAGTATAAGGGGCAGGATCTCAAAAATTTGCTCAGAGCACATTTTATAGGGTCAGCTAGTAGGTACCCAATGCCTAGCATGTACTAAAATTCCAAATGCCCCAAAGGTGAGCAACACAAATTCTGTTGTTTATATAGACATTTCAGGTATGTGAACCTCCTAACTTAAACATGGCAGTATCCTCCTGAAACCTGGTTATATACTAACCAGAAGCCACACATAAATGGTCCTCAGAATGACACTGTTGCCCTACTATGCTCAGAATTTTCCGTATAGTCTTGGAAACACTTAGCAACCAAGCTATGCTCCTGTGTCAGCGCTAGAGGTATCCAGCTAAGAGGCTATCTTGCTTCACTTTTGGGGTAGAAGATGAACAGCTCTTTATTTATTTTTATTATCTTTAACCTTTTCTACAATCTAGCCACTATCCCCCTCTTGGTCTACCCTCCTACAGTTCCTCATCCCATTCCTAATCCCCCATTCCCCTCCCCACCCTGTCTCCCAAGAGGATGCCCCTACCCACTCCACCACACCACCAGGCTTCCTTACTCCCTGGGGTCTGAAGTGTGTCCAGGGTTAGGTGCATCTTCTCTGAGGCCAGACCAGGCAGTCCTCTGCTGTACATGTGTTGGGGGACCTCATACCAGCTATTGTACACTGCCTGTTGGTGGCCCCGTGTCTGAGAGAACTCGGGGGTCCAGGTTAGTTGAGACCGCTGGTCTTCCTATGGGGTCACCTTCCTCCCCAGCTTCTTTCGGCCTTTCCCTAACTCAACTACAGGAGTCCCCGGCTTCAGTCCATTGGTGGGATGTCAGTATCTGCATCAGTCTCGGTTGGCTGCTTGTACAACAGACGTATTAGCTGGCGAGAAGAAAACAAGTGAGGAGGGTGGAGGCAAGCAGAGCCCAGAACAGGCAGATGACTGGAGGAGGACGGACTGTGCGAATGCAACTTCAAGTAGAGTGCAGGGAGTCTTCCTGGCAATCTCCATGACTCACGGGCTCAGTGGCCGACCATCAGCCACCTGAAGAGGCACAGCTTCAGCCTGAACACAGACAATCCCAGCCGGAGGCAGCTGAGCTAAATGTCCCGCTCGAGATGTCCAGAGATGTGTTCTGCTGCAAGGGTGGTTATGGCTCAAGACAACCTGAAATACATTTATTGTCAAACAAAATATTTATCACCAACAACACACGGTTATCTGTAATACGTTTATACTTTTTTTTCTTCTCCAAGGTAGACTGTAAGTTCTCTAAAATACAACACTGATCAATAACAAAAATGCAGCTCCTTTTTGCTATCTCACAAACCAAGCAACAGCCTAAGGGGATGAATTTTGGAAGAGTTTTTTTCCTTAGCTTCAATTGCCACAGGGCACACACAGATTTGAGGACTAAATCACAGCTACCCAGCAGCAGGAAGCAAGTATTTATAAGTGCTTGTAGTCAAAGACAGTTTCTAAGCTTACAAATGTTTACCAAAATGATCACACATGTCATTTGGAAAACTCTAAACTAGATCTATGTAGATGTATATGAAAGAATTTCCTTTCAAATACAAGGATTCATATTTTACTCCTTTCAACGCTGTCCCATTATATAACTTTAGCTTTCAAGATCTATAATACAAAACCAAGCCAAAGAGACTAGAGTTCTGCCATCTGCTAAGTTTAAAACAGACTACCGATGCCAGAGTTGTTCCGACAGTTCCTAACTACCATGTTTCTAACTAACTCAGATGAAACAGTTAAGACTAAACAATTCTTACCCAACCTATAATATTCTTCCTCAGCATCTGGATTCAGCCTTTGGGTATTTCATGACACATTGTTACAAGTCACAGGAGCGACTCAGAACCCACAATAAACCAAAATATTTAATGTGAATGAAAAAGAAAACATTTATTTTCCTTCAAATCTGATCAATACCACTTTAATGGAGAATATGTCATTTTTATTTACAGGCTAATTAAGAATATGAAACTCAACTAGATATAATACAATTATCATAAATCATCTTATATGTGAATCAATATATTTTGTTTTAAAATATGAAAACAACGTAAGCCCACTGCTGTGGGGACTATTCCAGCACCATGGACAGGTTGTGTTATTTGTAATTGTTTAATTCCAATCAACAGACTCGCAAACTCTTTATCTCTCTTAAATTTAATTAAACAATAATCCCTCACCCAAATGTGTCACTTCCATTGTGTTCAGATCAGAGAACTGCAGAAGACAATTTCGCACAGTAAGTGTGAATATGTCTGCACACATACCTCTCATTTAACACGTTTTCATTGTGATGGCTTTATAACAGCCCCCCCCTGCCCCCCATCTTTTGGCTTTGTTCAAGAAGATTCAGTGTTATATGGGCATCTTTCCTATGAATGTGAAATATAAAAACTACTTTTCACTTAGCGCTCTGGGAGAAGTCTGACTACCTCGTTTATCCCTAGAGAATACACATTCTGAAGTGAACTCCCAGCTGGGCCTGGGGGAATACCAGGATGCTCTCAGAGCAGCCACTCTGTTCTCATATGCTTCCAAACCAGAAAGCAGAGCTGTAAAGACTGACCTGCAGAACCATAAACTACTCTTTCTAAATATATTCAGTACCCATCCCACACAGTCCCTCATAGTCAATGCACAAAAATGTTTATCCATTTTCTAAAATTCTGTTTCCACATTTGCTGTGAAGATATTGAAAAAAGCTCAAAGGATTACAGCTTACATTTCCTAGTGATTCAGTCATAGTATAGAAGGCATATAATCTCTGAAGAAAAAAGAAAAAAAAACGGCCATGGTCATTCCCAGGCAATGTTGAAAGCATATAAGGACAACATGGCTTCAGGTCAGAGCAAAAATGTTTTCAGATCTGTTACCATGGATATTTTTTTCTTAAATAAATACACTGGCTACCACCTACTTTGAAGGTCTCAAGTCATGCATTGGGGTATGTGTTTGGAGTGGGAGGAATACATGAGAAAAAAACAATCTTTCTTTTAAGAGTCCTAGCCTGTCAGGAGCAAACAGTAATATGTAACGTGTTTATTCATTTGTACAATTAAAATACTAACCTTGTTTACAGGCAATGTTACACTACAAGGTATCTCAGCATCAGTAACAATATACATACGAAGTGCACTTCTAGTTACCAGTTACCATGGTGATACTATGAAGAATGAAACCACCCATAGACCAGAAATGAGCAACAGTTAAAAAGTAAATTTATAAATAGCAAAATCACAAAATAAAGTATATACAATTTATAGATTTAACTTTGAACAAATATATAATGCATCTGGGAAAAACAAGCATACCACGACAGAAGATACTGCTACCGTAAAAGCTCTGTATATGTAGGCTTTCCCACTTAAGATTCCCTTAGGTACAAACCCTTTAAAACAGTGACGTAGCAAAACTCACACCTTTTAAATACAGTATTTTGGCTTTGCCCAGCAGGGTGCAATGGTCAGGGAAGGAGGGAGCAGGTACTCTGTGCTCAGTTATGATACAGGAGAACAAACACATTTACAGAGTCTGCACACGAGTATTGCTTAAGTCAAACACATACTGATATGAAAACCAGTAAGCTCAATGCATCGAAATGTCTTTACCTCATCTTGTTCGCCTTGACCCCCGGCTTTGTGAATGATTGGCAAGTCAGGTACTTAAAGCCACTGCTGTTTGAACACAATGTATTTCATGTCACAGTGATGTTCCTGATATCACAGGACAAAGCCTGGGAACAACTCAAACATGTCTAAAACTGTCTTTTGTGGATTCCAGACAATTAACATCTGGGACTAAACACGAACAGTGTAATGCTCCAATACCATGCACACAGATCAACATAATTGAAAACAGGCATTTTCCACTCGTCTGCGTTTCCTTTAAAAATCCAAAGTTAAATGCACAGTAACTTTTCTCAGACTATTTCTACAGCAGCACTGATTGATACAGGATTGCCTAAAGAAAACCGTTTTGTACTGCAGTTGAGTAAATTGGAGAATGAACTCATCATAATGATTTAGACAGTAATTAATTTAGACATCAGGAATGTACAATACACTTAAAAAAAAAACCTGAAACAAATTTTTCAGTTAAGCAAAAATGTCAACCTAGATTTTTGCAATTCACTGAGTCAAGTTCTGTCATCTGAAATTCCACAGTTATCCTTAGGGAATATATAGTATCATTTACTCTGCTGTATTTAAAGGGTACTTAGAAAATTCCAGTTAGCATTGTCCTGTTAAATATGAAAAGGAGCCAAATGAAATAGCATCCACTTGGCCTGTAAGAGCCTAGTAATATCCCTTTGGGAAACACATGCTTTGGTGCTTAGATTCCAGGAAACTCAAAATTGCCTTCCATGCAATAGCTAATTAAGGTATACCACAGACAACAGGGGTTTATGCACTTAGAATTGTTCACATGAAGCCCTGAGGTTCCCGCCTTTCTCTAGGCAACACACAGCCTCCCTGATCTTGTGTAGTCTTTGTCACCATCTTCTCTAGTGCCCCACATTCCACGAGTCTGACAAGCAGCGTATCTGGGATAGATTAGTAGGCCTTCTTCTGATGCAGGCTGTGCAGATGAGCCGCTCTTGCAGCAGTGTCATCCAGAGGGCTCTCACCTGAAGCCCCCACGTCCCCATTCTCATGTGCATCCCTCACTGTCTTCTTGTTATACCCTGGGAAACAAGAACAGAAAGAACACCACGTATTTCTGGCTGAAAATATGTCTAAGTTTTATAATTTTACTAAGAAAAAATATTTAATAAAATTATTACCAGTGATATAAGGCAAACTAACACTGCCCTGATCAAATTAATAGTGCTTATAGGAATTCTTTCGTGTTATAGCAGATAGAAAACATCATATACATTTTTAAAGTATTAGCTATTAAAGCTACGTGAAAGTTGTGAAATAAATCTATCCAGTTTTCTAAAAAATTTAGGGTTGACATACTAGGTTATAAAAATCCAACTGTATTTATACAATTATCTACTGAAATACAAATATTTTAACTTTAATACTTTGCTTCCATATAATTTTAACTTTAGTTCATTGAACTATATGCTAGTTGACTGTTAAACAATCCACTGGCAAGATAATGTTTAGCTAAATATTAAAATAAATTATGGTTCATTCACCTAACATATGACGGGGTTGTAGGTAAATATGATTGACTGTGAAGCCCATTAACTAAGCTCAGGAAGAGCTGTATTAAACAGTCATCAATAGATGTATTTTAGCCATGTGTATAGTACACGTATTTAGTACATGTGTGTCATTTCAACATTTGGGCGGCTGAGGCAGGAAGATCCCATGTTCAAGGACAGCATGGTCTATACAATGAGTTCCTGGCCAGCCAAGGAGTCCTGGGAAGACCTCAAACCTACCAAAGACAAATGTTTCATTGTCTGACTCACTTAATATTGATATGCTGCATGACACGCTTTTTCGCTGAGTTATACTTCATGTTTTAAGTGTTTGCAGTTTACATAGGTAAGAAAAATTTTCTAACCTCAGCTATTAAAAAAAAAAAAGTAAGGAATTTTTTGTTTGTTTGTTTTCCAAAAAGGGTTTCTCTGTGTAGCCCTGGCTGTCCTGCAACTCACTCTGTAGACCACTCTGGCCTCAAGCGGAGATCCACCTGCATCTGCCTCCTTAATGCTAGGATTAAAGGTTTGTGCTCCTCAACCCCACCCCACCCCTGCCGCCCCACCACCATCTTGGAACAGGCTTTTTAATACCCACAACAGTAAAATAACAATGGGGCCATGGGAGAGCAGCTCAACACTATAGAGTTCTGACTAAAATGTGACAATAACCCACCCCCCCATCCTTTCCCCTCATCTGAGACAGAGTCTCACTCTGTAGTTCTGGCTGTCCCGGAACTCACTTTGTGGACCACGCTAGCCTCAAACTCAGTTTCATCTACCTCTGACTTCTGAGTGCTGCTTGCTATTTATTTTCTGACATACATTTGCTTTGTGTACTGTGCTGGGTCAGTGACATACACGCGCTTGCATCTCATCAAAGTGGAAGAGTAAAACAAAATGTACACAATCAACTGGCATTGGGGCTTAGGCAAAGAACACTGAAAACATAAGGAGGAAAGGGTGGGCAGGGCCTGTGATGCATGCCTGTGAAGGCAGCACTTGGGACTGAGGAAGGAAGATTTGTAAATTCAAAGCCAGCCCAGGCTATACAATGGGATCCTATCTCAAAAAAACAAACCAAAATAAGCAATGTATTCAAAATTTAACACTTAATAATAAAATAATAAGTTTTATAGCTTTATTCCCAAATGCCAATTTTATCTAAAAATAAATTGGTACTGTTCCATCATGGTACTACCAGGAAACACTCCTCACCCCACATGTTTATCAAAAGGTCCCAGTGACTCCCAGTCACCTATGATAACTTGGAAAACATTGCTCTACCCAAAGGAATTTGGTACTTTGATAAATACCAAATTAAAAATCTTGAGGGTCCTATATTATGATCTGGCTAATAATCACAGACATCAATTTAACCACTAACCCACAGTTCCTACACTATAACTCCTCGTGATACGAGAGAAGAGTCTTCATTAAGACACCTGTACTCTAAAGGGATGTTGGGTTTTGTTTCAGAGTATAGATTTGAATCTTCTTTGTTTTTCAAGCATCTTAGCAGATATGAACTAGAGAGCATGTAAACTAGTGGAACATAGTAAAATTGCAGGACTAACCATTCGTGCCTTTTGTTCTGTATCACTTAACATGTTACTTCGAAGAACACTGAGGCTTTTACATTAAAGTATTATTAGTAAGCCAGGTGGTGGTGGTGACAGCTGTGTATACCTTTAATCCCAGTACTTATGAGGCAGAGGCAGAGACAGGCAAATCTCCAAGTTCAAGGCCAGCCTGGTCCCTGTCTCTAAAAACCAAAAGAAAAAAATTCTTAATAATCAATGCATTCATAATAAAATTTGGAGTAATTTTTACCTTGTAACACTTTCATTTCGCCACTGCTGTCTTTGCAACTAGCACCAGAATTACCACTGCCTTCTAACTCGTCAAGATACAAACGATAGCGGTGTCCACTCTCGTCTTCATACTCTACATTTTCATCATCAGAATCCACTTCAGGAGCCACGTAGACTACTTCAAATTCAATCTCTCCTCTCTAAAACAGGGATGAACACAGAAAGTCAAGTCACTGTGATCACAACAGAATCTCCAGTCTTTAGGAACAGGCTCTGAGAGCAGGAGAGGGCAGGTACTGCTCCTTTTCAGCCAGGCAGGAAATGCTACTCTTAAGAGGTGTAAGAAGGGGAGGCCGCACAGACCAGACCACTTCATGGATCTCTACAAAGAAGTTCCTTCTACTGATCAAGGCATTCACTTCAGACAGGTCTGAGGAGACCAGGCTAGCCTTGAACCAGCACATAGCTGAGCATGAGCTTCAACTCCTGATCTCCCTGCTTCCACCTCTTAAGAGAAGGGATTACAAGTGTTTAAAAATAAATTTCTTTTTACTGACAACAGTGTTAATAAAGGTATTTATTTAGGAATAACAGTAACTACTATATTTATTGTATAAAATCATAGCTTTTTCCCCGCTCTACAGAGCATCCCATTTGTCTCTTCTCATAAGTGAGAAGCCTTGATGAGCAGTGACGAGAACAGGCAGCTTTCCCTAGAGCCCAAGCAAGGACAAAGACGCTGCTATGGCTGGACATTTTTTATTCCTTTCACTACGCTAGGCTAGATGTAATACGTTTACTGTTAGCTCCACTACGTTCATGCGGCCTTGTCTGTGAGAGCCAGAAGCTGGAAACAACCCAGATGTCCCATGACAGAAGAACAGACACAGAAAATGTGGTTCATCTACACAATGGAATGCTACTCAGCTATTAAGAACGAGGACATCCTGAGTTTTGCAGGCAAATGGATAGATCTAGAAAATATCATCCTGAGTGAGGTAACTCAGACCCAAAAAGACATGCATGGTATGTACTAATCGGTAGATATTAACCAAAAAAACCAAACCAAACCAACCAAACAAACAAACAAAAAACAAAATAAAGTACAGAATACCCAAGATACAGTCTACAGAACTCAAAAAGGTCAACAAGCTGAAGGGCCCATGTGAGGACGCCTCAGTCCCACTGGGAAGGCGAAGAAAGCAATCACAAGTGGGGAGGGAGGCACCTGGGAGGGAAAGTGGACTGGGATGGGGAAGAGTGAACATGATCTGGTATTGGGTGAGGAAAAAGGACTGAAGCCCTGAGGGCCAGCAGAAAGAATGAAAACAGGCAACCTTGGGAGGCAGGAGGTTGGGGCGGACCCTCCAGAATGTACCAGAGACCTGGGAGGTGAGAGACTCTTAGGACTCAAAAGGGAGGGACCTTAGATGAAATGCCCTACAGTGGGAAGAGGGGACTTGTAGGGCCCTCTTCCAGCAAAAAGACATGGCATCAAGTGAGGAAGGGGGTTGCCATCCCACAGTCAAAAGCTCTGACCCATAATTGTTCCTGTCTGAAAGAACTGCAGGGATGGAGAGGAGCCTGAGAAAAAGAAGGTCCTAAAGTGAGATGCAGCTCAAGGGGAGGTCCCAAGGCCTGACACTGGGCTATGGAGCGCTCACAGAAAGGAACCTATAACTGCCCTCTGAAAGACTCAACAAGCAGCTGAAAGAGTCAGATGCAGATAATTGCATCCAATCAATGGACAGATGCTGCTGACCGCTGTGGTTGAATTAGGGAAAAGCTGGAAGAAGCTGAGGAGGATGACGACCCTGTAGGAGGACCAACAGTCTCAATTAACCTGGACCCCCGAGATCTCTCAGACACTGGGCCACCAACCAGGCAGCATACACCAGATGATATGAGGCACCCAACACATATACAGCAGAGGACTGCCGGAAGATGCACTTAACCCTCAAGAGACTGGAGGCCCCAGGGAGTTTAGAGATCTGGTTTGGTGGGGGTTGGGGGTGGGGACATCCTCATGGACACAGGGGTTGGGGAGGAGATATGGGATGAGGAACAGTTGGAGGGTAGACAGGGAGGGAGTAAAATCTGGAGTGTAAAAAATATAAATAAATAAATAAAAGATTAAAAAAAACCTTAATGTTCAAGTACAGAATTATAAACCATTTAAGTTTAAAAAGTCTCCAAGTTGTAACTGTCATTTACTGAGACTATAATCACCACATCCTAGCTTTGTGTTTATGACTCTGAAAATTATAGCCTGTCTTTTCTAGAAAGAAAATTTGCTGGTTTTGACTTCTTCCCATTAAGTTAATGTCTTCGACGCCTGCTCTCCCACGACTACTCTTGAGGAATGTGCTACAGGCTGGCTCTGTTTTCTTCAACACTCCCCACTGACTACCTGCAGCTCCTTTACCACAGCTGCCATTCACCCAGTTCTGCTATAGGAAGGAGTGAATGTAACTTTTCAGCAAATATGATCAAATAACATCTATAACCTTCAAAGAATAGAAACAAGTTCTATATCAGTTTTAATGACATAAGGAGAAATCACCTGCTGGGAAAGTATGGTTACAGCTTCTTTATGCTTTGTGTCCCTTAAGTTGACTCCATTTACTGCCAGAATAGCATCTCCAACATGCAGCCCTCCACATCTGTCCGCAGGCTGTCCTGGATGGATCTCAGAGATGAGAATGGGAACACCATGCTCCTTCCCACCCTGGCAATATAATATAAAAGGAAGTAAGGTATTTTTATAGTTTATAAAGTGACTGCAAATCATCTTAGACACAAAACATCTTAAAAAATTCATCACAGCCAGGCAGTGGTAGCGCATGCCTTTAATTCTAGCACTCAGGAGGCAGAGGCAGGTGAATTTCTGAGTTGGAGACCAGCCTGGTCTACAGAGTGAGTTCCAGGACAGCCAGGGCTACACAGAGAAACCCGGTCTAGAAAAACCAAAACCAAACCAAACCAAAACCAAAACCAAAACAAAAAAAAAAAAAAAAACATCACAATAGAAATGTCTTTGTAAAACAGAGAGTATTTGTAAGAATGAGGGGAAATTGTACTCACTATCAAAGAGGCACCTCTGAGAACAATGACTAAGACTAAGATTTTAGAAAACTAAGGTTTTCATTATAGACCCCAAAACTAAAAGAGCCTAAACAACTACAAATAGCCTCATTTCTTAAACAATAAAAACAAGTTATATACTAGAGTTCCACAGCACTTTGAGCCATCTTGTGGTCCCTGTTAAGTCTAAATTGTTATGTATTGTAGTGGTTTGAATAAGAATGGCCCCATAGGCTCATCTATTGAATGCTTAATCCCCAGGGAATGGAACTGTTTGAAATGATGAGAAGGATTTGCAGGTGTGGCCTTGTCAGAGTAGTGTGTTACCAGATGTGGGCTCTGAGTTTTCGAAAGCTCAAGCCAGGCCCAGTGTTTTTCCCTCGCTTGGCCTTCAGATCAGGACACAGGTCTCAGCTAATGCTGTAGTGCCATGCATGTCATGATAATGGACTAAACCTTTGAAACTATAATTCAGCCCCAGCTAAATGTTTTCTTTCTTAAGAGTTGCCTTGGTCATGGTGTCTCTTCAGAGCAATAGAACAATAGAAGAGTGACTAAAGTATGTGTAATAAGACCAATTACTTTATGTACAAGCAGGATAGTTTTTTTTTTTTTTTTTTTTTTTTTTCAGGGTCTTTCTATGTAGCTCTGCCTGTTTTGGAACTCAGTATGTAGACCAGTGACCTTGAACTCACAGATATCCACCTGGCTCTGCTTCCCAAGTGCTAGAATTAAAGGTATGTGTCATCATCACATCTAGCTTTAATGAAGATAAGTTTGCAAGAGAAGTACCAATTTCCGAAATATAAAAATATGTAATACTGAAATTAAGAAATACAATAATTGGTAGCTGTCACTTTATATAGCTTATGTATGTTATCTCTACTTTAAAGGTTTATTTTATTTCATATATAGGTGTTTTGCCTGCATGCATATCTTTGTATCATGTTCTTGTCTGCTCTCAGTTGAGTGAAAATGTTAAACTACACTTCCCAAAGAGACATCTAAATTATAAGCTTTCTTTATACGCAAAAGGTTTTATGCAAAAGTACTGCTGTTTAAGTTTTCAAAAATTCAGTTATTTTGAGCTATATCCAGAACACTTTGTTCCTCCAGATGATGCCCAACAAAGAAGCCAGTTCCTACCAGACCAGTGCCATAAGGAGACAGAAGCACTACTTCTTACTGTGATAGAAATGCCCAGGCCTTCATGATCTTCCTTAAGGAGGAGGACTTTTCTAATTGGACCAACTCCTTGGCTTTTCTTCAGAGAATCTTGATCCTTATTCCAGGGAAAAAGAAAAAAAATAGCATTATTTAAATAAATAGCAAAGCAAGCAGACCACATGTTACTAGCTTGCCTTTAGAAACATTATTAATCTCCTGGTACAGATATACACTACAGCAATTAAACGATGAGATAGAAATGATAATAGAGTAAAATTTAGAGATGATTTTTTTCATCTTTTGTAATATATATTTATATATAAAGACATTATAAAATTACCAAGAATCTATTAATAAATAAGTATCTTCAAGGAATAAAGTAGTAACCATGTATCTACACCAGAAAATATCTTTAGAGGTTTCTATAAATGTTAAGTGATTTTTAGAACTGACAATTTTTTATCAGCTTGAACATTAATTACTTTTTATTCCCTAGTGTTCTACAATCTACCTGCTAAATAAAGTACCTTATTCCATTAATTGTTTTCTTTGACCTTCCTCGCCTTTTTTATTTTTAGTTCAAACCTAAGATTGTTTTGCATGCTAAGCAAACACTCTGCACTTGCACCGACCCCCCTCAGTTCCCTCTGGTATCTTTGATCTTTTTCTTTCTACTAAACTCCTTTTCAACTCAGTAAATAAATATATTCTAAGCATCTTCCAATTTTAAAATTCTGACAAACCAAATCCCCAAACCCAAAGTAAACCAAACAGAGAGAGAACTCCACCCAGCATCCTCTCATCTTCCCCTGTCTTTAGTCACTATCTTCTGTCCTCCACACATACTTCCTTGTCTCCCACACACATTACTTTGGTCACTGTGATTAAGACTTTGTCCCAAGCCTGAAATTTTCTTTATGGTCACTTGTAAAAACATTGCTGAATGCAATGAACACTTTTTAGTCACTACTGTACAAGAACCCTGCAAAAGGCTGACAGGGGATAATAAACACCCTTTGAAGCTCACTCTGTTGCTGTTGTTCTTACCTACTTCCCCAGGTGATCTAAGCTGACAGCACCAGGAGTCTTTCTTTGTGAACTCTCTTCTCCACCCCGAGTCTCCTCCTTGCCTCCTATTCCTGGTTAGTTTGTGCATGCTTTCCTTGGCTACTGACTTCCTTCATTTCAATGACACCAAAGAATACAGCTTGCCTAATATTTCTGCAACTCAAGACTTCTTTCCTGAATTCCATTCATACACCCAATTGGATGGATTTTTTATATGTCACACCCAAACCTCAAGCACTGCCTGTCTAGAACTGATGCCATCTTTTCTCCTACAGACCTTCATTTTCCTGTACTTCCTTTATTAGTAAAAGCCAAAGTGCACTTGGCTTAGTTAAAGCAAAGCTTTCATCTTCTTCTCCATAACTGTTAGTTGGGAAGAACTTTGCTCAGTCAAGTGCCCTCAGTGGAATTCTCTCCACGCTGCCCTTCCTTCCCAATGTTACTTCCCAGGCTTTTCTCATTTTCTCCTTGGGTCACCACTACCTTTCTGACTGAGGCAGCTGGGCACACCACCACACTACTGTGTTCACTATTTTATTTAAAAGGCTCATAACTAACAAATTAACTTAAGACCCCTATATTGAATGTAAAATAACTCTGATCTTCTGGCTGACTAGTTAGCTGATGTCACAAAGCTATTTGAGTATGCTTTGTCACTCTGATACGCTGCCATACCAACTGCTGTGTCCCCCTCCTAGCCTGTTTCTCAGACCTAGCAGATCTCAAAGTTAATAAGGAGTGTCGGGCTCTGGAAGACAGTGACATATCTATGCACCGTGACCCTGTTCTTCACTATGTGCTATCATTCTTCTTATAATAACTTTTGTGGAGGCAACAGATTATTGTGCTATTTAAAGCTGCAGTGGTTTGAATGAGAATGGCTCATGTATTTGAATGTTTGGTTCCCAGCTGGTAGACTATAAAGGAAAAATTAGGAGGTGTGGCCTTGCCTCTCTCTGCTTGCTGTCTGTAGGTCAGGATGCAAGCTCTTAGCTACTATTTAGGTGCCATGCCCGCCTGTCCACCCTCATGCTCCCCATCATGGTGCTCACAGACTAATCTTCTGAACTGTGAACAAGCACCCAATCAAATGCTTCCTTTTCTAAGTTGCCTTGAACACGGTGCTTCACCACAGCAACAGAACAACAGTAACTAACATACAGGCCACGTGCATATGATATTAAAATACGTGAACCATTGGGGAAAAGTCAGCTTCCTATAGTAAACTACTATGGTTAAAGTCTGTATTACCTAATGAGCAAGGCTCCTTTACAATGGTGGCTATGGAATGGAAAACTGAATACAGATTTTTAAAAATTCTATCCTAGTTGAAGGCCAAATAAATGTAAATGTTATTTCAGAATCTGTGTTTGGAGGTAGGTACCAAAAGTTCCTTGAAAACTTGTCCCAGATATAACTTATCACAGATAAGTTTATAATAAATTTAAGCACGCTCAAATATGATAGAGGAAAAATCTGAGATATGATCTAAAGTACAGCAATCGGTGTTTGCTGGATTGGGCTGTTTGAAGAAACACCACTCTTAGAAAAGTCTGAAAAAAACAAAATTCTTTTGGTTAACTGAACCTCTTAAGTATGTAACCACTGTAATTAAGCCAAACTCCCTTTTCCCTCATTAATTAAAGGTTCAAACCCTAATAGAAGGAAAGAGAACAGAGGAGAGGAGATCAAGCCAGGAAGAGGCAGACTGGGAGCACGACATACATGGCCTGGGGGTGCTTGCATGGGCCGCTTCAAGTCGTTGCGCCCTCTGCAGGCTCTGATGACTGTTTTGTGGCGATGCAAATGTATTTCAGCTTCTAACTGGTTCCAGAGCTTATCATGAGCAGGCCCCTTCATATCCCGTCCCAGTAGTTGTATCTGTTGGACCCTTCACATGAGTAAAAGACAGTAGTTTAGATTAACCTTATATATTTGAGATAATTCAAAAGAATTACTAACTTAAATAGCTGTTGAATTTTTTTTTTTTTCTTCGAGACAGGGTTTCCCTGTATAGCCCTGGCTGTTCTGGAACTCACTCTGTAGACTTAGGTCCTTCCCAATGTCTCAAATTTGTACAGACAAACTGAAAGGGACAGATATCTTTTAGGGGAAAAAAAAGTTAAACATTTTTTAAAATAAATAAATGAGAACTCCTTTAATTATATACTGAATTTAAATACACCTAAGAAAACAATTTTTTGAGATTAATGGCAACATGTTTTATCTCTTATATAACTGAATTCAGTGCACTATTAAATAGAAGCAGTTAGATAACACCGACCACATTAAAACATTTCTTTTAATGATAGTTTATTTTTATAAAGTGATTATTTAAGTAAAAAAAATCATCAAAAAACTTGTATTTCAAAATGATAACAGTTACTTGCTTCAGGGCTAGAGAGATGGCTCAGTGGTTAGGAGCACTTGAAGCTCTTGAGGAGGACATAGGTTCAGTTCCCAGTACCCACATGATCACTCACAACCATCTGTAACTCTTGTTTCAGAAGATCTCACCCACCCCTCTGACTCCCAAGGTGAATATAACAACACACAGGCAAAATACATGTCAAATTTAAAAATCTAAAAATAATTTAAAAAAAACTTTGCTTCATCTCAGTTTTTAATAGAATACTAAAATGAGTATAAAATGATTTGATA
This sequence comes from Rhabdomys pumilio, assembly GCA_030674055.1. Lineage (NCBI taxonomy): Eukaryota > Metazoa > Chordata > Mammalia > Rodentia > Muridae > Rhabdomys > Rhabdomys pumilio. The sequence goes on along the minus strand of JANHMN010000019.1, from coordinate 49,365,957 downwards.
CTAGCACATCATCAAAGTTTGTGACTATCTCACCTAATAAGATTAAAGCCAGAAAAAGGGGCCAGAAAAGACCAAAGAATTCCTTACTGTTGACCAGATGAGCATCACCTTGCAGAGTCAGGCAAGAAATAACGGAAGAGCGCTGCTCTGCAGTTTCAGGCATCTCACTGTAAGTATTTTGTACGTGTGGATAAAAATACCTGCGCTAAACAATGCTGCTGATATTAAACCAACGCTGTTAACCTATAGCTATGCATAAAAAGAAGGGTGAAAACATTTCACTTGTAAAAGTTGAGTCAAGCACAGCCATTTCTACACACCTGCCGGCCAGCTCCTTATCCAAGTACTTGGCAGCCAACCTGGCCCCATAAACTTCAGCCTGGAGAACAGCGATGTGCCTGCGAAGGGCCTCGTTCTCCTTCCTCAGGAGCTTCACTTCAGCTTCAAGTTGAGCTTCTTTTACCTTTTCTGTTTTATTTGCTTCAAGTTCTCTTTCCTATTGCAATTTTAAGAACATAATTTTATGACAATGTCTTTATGATTCTACAGCCAGGAGACTATGCTCCTTAAAAATACACATAAGCACAGCATATAATACAAACAATGAAAACATGGGAACTAGGGTTGGAACACAATGGATCTAGCGGTTTGTTTTATTTGTGTATGTGTATTTGTGTGTGTGTGTGTATGTGTGTGTGTGTGTGTGTGTGTGTGTGTGTGTTTATCTGTCTCTGAGTCTGAGTGTGAACCACATGTGTGTGGTCTGTCCACAGAAGCCAGAGAACAGACTGGGTTCCTGGGAGCTGCAGTTAACAGGTGGCTGTGAGCAGGCTGATGGGGATACTCGGTCCTTTGGAAGGACAGCAAGTGCTCTTAACTGCTAAGTCATCTCTTTAGATGATAATTCTTTGTTTTTGAGATAAAGCCTCGGTTCAGGATGGCCTGGAACTCATATATATAGCTCAGGCTAGCCCTGAACCTGCAATCTTGCATCTGTCTCTCATGTGCTAGGATTAGAGAGATAGAAATCAATGGCCAGCTGAATTTCCTTCTTTAAAAACAATGTCTTGGACCTTCCTTTGGATAGCTGCATGCCACAATGGTTACTGACATTGAGAGAAGCAAGAACAATCTTCTTTAAGCAGGACACTAAGACTACTTTCTAAAATAGCTGAAGAAACCAGAGTTATATAAAAATGATAAGCCACACATGGCAGCAGGAGGCTGGAGGTGGAAGGATGCTAAGTTCCTAGTCACCTTGGCTACAGAGTTCCAGGTTAGCATTTACCCACTGGTCTTCCTCGCTGTCCCATTCTAAGCTTTCAGGAAACACTGTTCAGCCATGTGTGGACAACCTGCAGGTACTATGTTAGAGCTAGATTTTAAGGGAGAACATCTCCCTTTTGCCACCTATGATGTAAAATAGTCATCCGTTTTCAGCTCTCATAAAAGAAGCCATCCTCAGCCTTCTATGTGAATCTACAGTATTAGAGGACATAATCCCACGATCATCACCATTAAGTCTTTACTCTCAGTTCACAAGAATAATGTTCAGTTTTCCCTGAGTTTACACAGTGTCTTTATGCTCACAGACCACGGGTACAGGATCCAAGTATAAAACGGGCAGCATCAAGTCAAAGCAAGAGTGCAAAATGGAAGGCACAAAGTCTTGCCCAAAGAAAAGCAAATTCCAAATCATATGCACACTGCGTGTGGCTAAGGGCACCTCCTCTGAGAGTGGACTAGAGGCCTCACAGTGTTAGTTCTGAATCAAGATCAACCAAACACATCACACTGGCATTTATCCTGATCGGGATGCTCTTGCTGACTTACTGACCTCCAGAAATCCGTAACTTAGGAAAATATGGTTATATTCTCACACACATTTCATGGGCTCTATCCATGCTAGCAACTTTATTAACTGAGCTTCATTCCCAGCCTGAAGACCACGATTTCTTTGGTGTATAGATATAGATATTGAGCTAGCTAATGAAATCTCAGATGCTTATGAGGCCACCACTTTTTTTTTTTTTTTTTAGTAATTCAGACTCTTAAAGAATCTGACAGTCACAGAAGCTTACAGCTCATGAAGCCAGCCAGCCATAGAGATCCACACACCCTTCACCCTACTACTTAGGGGGCAGAGGCAGGCAGATCTCTGTGAGTTCAAGGACAGTCTCCCGTGAAAAAACATGTTGGGCTGGAGAGATGGCTCAGAGGTTAAGAGTGCTGGCTGCTCTTCCAGAGGTGCTGAGTTCAATTCCCAGCACCTCACATGGTAGCTCATAATTATAACCACCTATAATGAGATCTGGTGTTCTTTCTTCTAGAATACAGGCATTTACAAATATAGAACACTGTATACATAATAAATCTTTAAATAAAAATATGCAAACAAGAATATGATTAAGGCAACTGATGAGAATTACTTTAAGATTTAAAGATAATTTGTAAGTTTGTTTCTTGGGTAACCTTTTTGTATTAGGTAATAAGCAAGTTTATTTCAAGTTTTAGACTGATGTATCTTCAGAAGTGGTAAAGTCCTAAGTCAACTGGAATTTGATTAGTCTAGGATAATGGGAAATACACTAAGAATTTATATATTGTTATTGTCTAAAATACTTTCTGATAAAACATTTAAAACCCAGTGTTTTTAAGACTATACCATCATTTTCACACCCGCCAAGAGGTTCTGACACATGCAATGGATGAAGGAATCTGCATGCACACTCTATTAATGGGAACAAGTTCAAACAGAAACTTGAAGGGGCAAAGCCCAGTCTGTTTACTACATCTCCAATAACCTCATGTGGGTATGTTTGCCAAAGTATACATGGGAGCAAGTTACAAGTCCCAGAAGTTGTCAGCATTGATGGGCTCTGCAAACAATGGCTGTAAGTCACAAATGAAAGGTAAGTCTTTAGGCACATGCAGTGAGGAAAGCACAATGGGCACCCCATTTTCAGCTATCTGAACCCTGAAAACTGACATTAACATCACTACCAAATACAAAGTGTGACAACAGCTAATACATAAACATCAGAGCATTTCAGCAGAACACATTAAGGCAAGAGAAACGACAGACTTACCAGATCCTCCACAGAGTGGACAGACTTCAGATACAAGAAAAAAGTTTTATAATTAGAAAACCATCGAACAAACAAATTGTCTAGTGGTATTATCATTACAAGGAAAATTCCCACATATTGAGTATCAGTTGGGTAAAGCTCATTAGCATAAATATATTTGCAAATCTATAAACAACACTTATAATATTACACTAAACATTTTAAAGTTAAAATTAGTCAATACAATTGGCCCAATATTTGTTTCTCTATAGCATCAATTAAAAGTTAAGGAATTCTTTTTTAGTGAAAATGTAAAATGTTTCTCAATGTTAATCACATAACTTGTCTTAGGGTTCTCTAGAGTCAACAAACTCTAGAGAACTTATGGAATGTCTGTTAACACAGATCCACGGCCTTCAGTTTGTGAGGTCCTCAGGAGAAGATAAATGCTGAAGCAGAGTCCAATGTATCAGTATATGAAAGCATTCAAACAACATTAAGAGCAACTAAGTAAAACTTAAACATGTCTTCCACTCCAACAGTGCTGTCTCATGGTCTATCTCTCCTAAGCTTTATCTTTCTTATTGCTGACTTCACATATTTAGCCAAATGTCTGGCACACAGACTACACTGGATCCATAGGTGGGATTGAAAAAGTCTTACAATGTTGTTTTCTACGTAAACAGACAGTTGTAATGAGATGGTTAAGGCTGGTGAGCGGGAACTCACATGTGGAGATGACATGATAGTGCTCAGGTGCAGCAGTAACGCTTACACTTTACTGAGAGCTAAGAAACGTGACAGCATTTAACTACACTGTCCCTTTCTCTGTATTATCAGCACTCCAACTTACACAGGGCTAGGGGCTGACAAAATTACTAAGGAGACTTAGTCACTGAACCTTGTTTACAAAGGCTAACACAGTTAAGAAGAATTTTTCTATCCCTCTTTAGATTCTTCCTATTCCTAACTAGACACATATCTGAGGAAATCCCAAGGCTGGAACTCATCTGCTAAAAATTGCAGAACACAACCAAACAAGAACCTCAACTATACGCAATAGAGCGGCTGCACCAGTGGTGAGATGCCTGTCTCAGGGTCAGCTGAGGAAGAACCAACGAAACTATTCAAGAACAATCTCAACGCTACTCAGGATTTCCGCTACAGCAGCTGAATTTAACCCCAACAGACAGCAGAACAAAAACTTATCTTATATCTTTAATAACCTTTAAATATATTTACACACATATTTGAAACTAGAGTATTTTTCTCTTCTATCAGGTGGGTACTGATCTTATCAGAGGCTACTGGTGTATATGACCATAACTTTCTATTGCCTGAATTCTCCCCACGAACACATTTTATAACTAACTCTATTAGAAATCACCTCTCCATCCTCCCCCACACGCGTGCACATCCTGCTTTACGTACCAATTTTGCCTTAATGGCACCAGAGTCAACACTTGGGCCGGTTTTGGCATGAAGCTGAAGCTGAGTGGAGTGCAGCTGTAAGAGCTGGTCGTGGACTTCCTTCTCCAGGACAACTTTCTCTGCTTGAGTCTCTATCAATTCAGACCGCAGATCCACCAACTGTGCCTTATAAAGTAATAGAAAACATTAAGGGTGCTTAATTTTCTTTATTATTCAAGAAACAACAGATAATTCTTGAGATGAAAACCTAAACACTGACTGTTAGCAGACCAAATTATCCATCTAAACTAACAAGGAAGACCGTCGAGATAGATGTTCGGAAGGTAAAAGCACATGCTGCCAAGCCTCTGATCCTCAGAATTGTGTGCACACACAAATAAGTAAATAAAAATGTAATAAAACAGTTAAACTGACCAAAAACCAAGTGTGAAAAACGTAAGTGGCCAGAGAACCCTACTCTAAGTGTCTTCCACTAACACAGGTTACTTCCACTTTACATGGCTTACATTAACAAAGCCTTTCAAAGCTTTCTCATCTTTATCTTCGAAGCCTTTAAATTACAGACGTGTGGGACATAGAGTTCATCTTCTGGTTCAGATGGTATGCATTATGGTGGTCCACTAACATGAATCATATGTTAGTGGGGTTCTGTCTTTAACCGAGAAACTATCAGCCTGAATCAGACTTCTTAAACTTTTCCCCCTAGCAACACTCACTCATTCAAATAGTTTCTAGTCCAAGCTGCCTTGTACTGTACTGAGGATGGCCTCGAACTACTGATCCTTCTGCCTCCACTCCCTAGGTGCTCAGATTGGAGGTGTGTGTCCATGCTCTATTTATGAGTGCCTAGGGACTGAATCCTTGTCCTCATGTATGCTTGGGCAACTCCTCTATCAAGTGAACTACCCCACCTGCCTTTTTTTCTTTACATTCCACTGTGTATAGTCCCTGTGCATGGCACTGTGTCATATCAAGACATTTTCCTAAAGCATGTATTTATCATGAGCTTACGCCTGCCCTCCACTTCTCTAGCTTCCATTTTCTTACAACCCTTTCACTGAATGTTTACACAACCTCAGTCACATAGTTATATAAAATACACTCTTCCTAATAAATAACACACTTATTTTAAAACAATCATTATGACTTATCATTAAAGATCAACAATACTTTGCATAACCAGGTGTGCTTATTTATTTTTACATAGTTCTTGGCTGAGGGTGATATATAAGACACAGGTAGTATACTTAAGCATAACTTGTAGTCCATGGGCCCCGTGTGGTTGAGGACAGCTATGAATGCAGCCCAACATAAAATGGTAAACATACTTAAAACATAAGGTTGGTTTTTTTCATGGTTCTCCACTGTGAACTTCATAGATGACAACATGTTTGTCACAAGGTTGGCCAAATCTCAGGTAGAGCGCCTTCGACATTTTCCATAATTGATCAATATTTTGATTTGGTAACTGTCAATGCAGAGACTAAGGTTCTGCACGCAGAAATATGCTTAGGATTATTTCAGAAGTTGTTGGAAATTCTTTCCTAATCCCAAGCCAAAATTCATTTAATGATAAAAAAAATCAATTACTATTATTTTTAAGATTTATTTTCACTTATGTGTGTGGTCTAGATATGTACATGCCATGTATATGAAAATACCTGGTGAAGCCAGAAGGTACTGGATTCCCTGGAGCTGGAATTACAGATGGCTATGAGCTACCTGAAGTGGGTGCTAGGAACAGAGCCTGGGTCATCTGAATGAGCCGAAAGTGCTCTTAAACACTGAGCCATCTTTCCAGTCTCCAAAATACTTATCTGTTTATTTGTATCTCTGTAAATGTCTGTGTGAGCGCTGCAACCTGTGTGTGGAGGTCAGAGGACAACCTTGGATGTTGGTCCTCCTCCCCTTGACCTTGGTGTACAGTGTCTCTTGCTTGCTGCTGCATTGCATATTCCAGGGTATCTACCCTTGAGCCTCTGCCTCACATCTCACTCCATACACACACACCACTACGTTACATTGGTTCAAGGGATCTAAACTCAAAAGTTGTGAGGCTTACAGCAAGTGCTTTTCACCTGTTGAACTATCTCCTTGGCTCAACATCTTTTTTTTTTTTTTTTTTTTTAAAGGAAACTAAAGTCAGAAACTCAAACAGCAATTTTTGAGCTCTAACAATCCAACACAATAAAACCAGGGATATATATACTAATGCGAGTTTTCCACGCTAAAGAACATATCATTCCTAACCGGCATCTTGGCCTGCAGGCTTCTATCAGCAGGACTGTGTGTTGCAACAGTGTGCTCAGTGTAAACTGCATGTGGACTCAGAACCAAGGCTGCTGTGAGGCTGTGTGAGCCCGGCAGGCACTGCCAGAACACCTTGGATTCAGTATGTGTTTGGTTTTGAATTAATTTTTGGTTGCTGCACATTCAGAAGCCGTTTTTACTGTTCTCCAATATTTTGGGAACCTCACATTCAGTTACATGATCTCATATAGCACCTCAAACCTCATTTTAGGAAACTGTGGTTTTTTTTGTGTGTGTCAGAAAATTACCCTTTGTACTGTGTAGCAATTGTTTTAAGGGCCAAGTGCTGAGATCACAGTGCACTTAAGCATCAGAGCTGACTGCAAGTTTTCAGTTATAGCAGAAAAAACCCTCAAGAAGGCTTGCTTCCTCGTTCCACAGAAACTTTCCATTTTTGCACAGCTGACATTATTTTACCAATGTCAACTGCACACAGCCATTATGTTTGCTCTGCCCAAGTAGCCAGCGCCTGTACTTTTCTATTCAACTCAAAAGAATTTTAAACTTTAATTTTCAATTTAAAAACTAAAAGGCCAGAGAACTATATTGTCACAGAAAAAACAAATGTATGTAGTTCATACAGAATTAGCTCAGCTCCAAGGAATGTAAATTTACAGGAACAGCGATTGGCTGCCATGGTAATTTTAAAAATGGAAATAAAGGATTTTATAATGTTAGAAACATTATTAGGAAGACTTGCAGCATTGTGCAATACATTCAAAAATAAAGTGTAAATCAAAGCAAAAACCTTTTCAAAGTGAAGCCACTGATGCAAATGGTTAAGATTAAGATAACAGCTTACTTAGGAGGAAAGAAGACAGGTCTTAGGTATGCTGATCTTTGTTGCAAATTACAGTATTACCTGAACAAGAACTGTCTGTAAGAACACCAGAAAGAAAGAAGTACAAAGCTGAGGTCTGCACTGGGACTAGGAGCAGATATACATTAATACCCTAACACAGAGTTCCATGGAGAAGAGAATGCCAGAGACTAACGCTTGGGAATTACTTGTCAGGGATGAAGAGGGAAAAGAGAAAAAGACACTGTGCAAGGACATCAAATCAGAAGGTGTAATGACAAAAATACTGTCACATGTGATGGTTAGTGTTAATTGCTAACTCGACAGAATTTAAAATTAGCTGGGAGATGTGTGTGTGTGTGTGTGTGTGTGTGATCTTGATATGTTAATTCATGTGGGAGGACCATCATAACTGTAAGCAGGCCCATTCTCTGGGTAGAGGAGCTTAGAGTATAAAATGAAACAAGCAAGCAGAGAACTGCTACTTGACTGCGGATGCAATATGACCAGCTACCTCAAGCTCCTGTTGTTGTGACTGCCCCACAAGAATGGATTATAACATGGAAATGTAATATAGACGAGAATCTTTCTTCCTAAAGTTGCTTCTGCCAGAGAAGAAATTTTTAGTTTTTATTTTACTGCTTAGTAGTATCAGAGGGTACGGGTATGTAGAGGGAGGTCAGAGGAAAACTTTGTCCAGTTGTTTCTCTCCTTTATCTGACATGAGTTCCAGGATAGAACAAAGTCAGCTCTTCAGGCTTGTGGTCAGGTGCCTGTACCCTGTGAGGCTTTTTCGTTGTTGCTACTGTTTTTAGACAGAGTTTGGTATAGCTCTGGCTGGACTGGAACCAAAAGACAAGGCTGGTCCTAAATTCACAGAGCTCTACCTGTCCCTGTCTCACCAGTGCTGAGATTAAAGCCCCATGTGTGGCTCCTGTTATGCTAGTTTATTTTATCACAGAAAAGATCAGAAAAGAAACAGAGGCACTACTTTCTTTCCTTCCTGTAGATGCCACTGTGAGTCAGGCCTTCTCATTCTCTGTTGTTGTCACTGTTGGTGGTGCAGAGGCTAGAACCCAGGGCCTTGGTATGTTAGGCAAACACTCTAACACTGATCTACGACCACAGCCATCCTTTCCTTTTTATAATTTTATTATAATTTTGTTCAGTATAGTTTACATCAGAGCAATGCACAAATAACACATTAGCAAAAATACGTGTATCTATTTAACAAGCACACAATTTTAAAAAAAGAGCAGTCTTTTTCTTTTAATGTTATACAAATGCAAATGTAGTACACACTGCTGTCTGGCCTTTTACATCAAGAGGGTGTTTAAGACTCACTTACACGATATTTTCATTTTATGTGATTTTTACTAAGACACAATTTGTCACTTTCTTTTACTTTCAATAGGTACCCCTTTTGATGATAACCATGATACTGACAAAACTACCTGTCAATTGTTAAATACTGAATCTACTTTTCTTGACTGTATCTAGGAGGAAAATTCTGGGTTACAAAATGGAAAGTTGTTTTGTGATTGGTTCCAAGACTCTTGTAAATGTCAAGCTCTTGAATGCTCTCAAGTCCCTTACATAAAATGACTAATATTTACATATAACCTATGTACTCCATATACCTTAACTCTCTAGATCACTTATGTAAATGCTATGAAAATAACTGTAGTGTACTTTTATTTTTCTTTTAAATAAACTTAATTTCCTAAAACCAAAACAATATAAACAAATCAAAACATATCACACACCCAAATTAACTAGACTCAAAGTCTACACAACTCAGTGAACGTAAGAACTGATAGACCGGCAGACTGGCGTTAGGACAGAGGCTGTGAAGGCTAACGTTAGAGTGCACACTAGAAGTGAAAGTTCTGGCTCTGTGATATCTCTACAACCAACTTTTAAAGGAACTACTGTTGCACTGATTTCCATCCTGACTTCACAGACGTGGCACCATTCTGTATTCCCACCAGCAATATATGAAGACAGGGTAGAGACAGGAGGATCCCTGAAGCGGATTATCCGGCCAGCTCAGCTTAACTGATGAGTTTCAAGTTCAATGTGTCTCAAAACCAAATAAATAAAGACGGAGGGCTGGGGAGATGAGCAGGTGTGTGGAAGTGCTAGCTGCACAAGTCTGATCCCTGAGTTTAATCTCAGAACCCTCATAAACAGCCAGATGTGGAAGGATGCAGCCACAATCCCAGTACTCCTAAAGGGAGAGAGAAGAGAGCAGAATCACCTGTAACCTAGAGGGAGAACTAGCTTGGAGTACATAACAGCAGCAGAAAGAACAAGACAGATGTCTCCTCAAAACAAGGTGACAGCAACCTGATGGGGTGGCACATGTTGTTAATCACAGCACCTGGGCGGCAGAAGCAAGCCAATCTCTCTGAGTTTGAGACCAACCTGACCAAGGTGGGAGGTGAGAGCTTCCAAGTTGTTCTCTGACCTTCAAATGAAGACCATGACTTGTGCCCACCCATCTACCATCCATAAATAGATGGTATGATTTTTCTTAAGATGGAGAATGGTCAACACCCCAAACACACACACACACACACACACACACACACACACACACACACACACAC
>JANHMN010000019.1:49269543-49352837 GCA_030674055.1 Rhabdomys pumilio | reverse complement strand
CAATCAATCAATCAATCAATCAATCAATCAATCAATCAATCAATCAATCCACTGAGTCTATTCGGCACCTCCAGAATGTGCCTGGGTGTAGGGCCACCCATGGGAAGCACGGACTGTAGCTTCTCAGGGCTGCATCACTGCAGAAACTGACCCTTCCCACTCCCAGCAGCCATCACTTGCTCCTCAGTTACATTTTAACTTTTATTCTGAACAAACAGTAAACTACTGAGAATTAACTAAATCTTTTTTTGTACTGTTCACTTGGGTCAAAGAGCCCTTTCTATAATGTCAGCATATCTTTGAGAGGTAGAGGAAGAGAAATAAGGAAAAGGAAGAAAGGGGAGGAAGAAGAGAGGGCGCGAGTGAATAAAAGCTCACTTTTAGTAAGGAAACAGATCATTATGAATTCTTTGTATTTAAGGTGCCCAATAATTGATATTAAAGTAACTGGTGGGAATTACTAGATTACACTTCACCTATTGAGTTTTTTTTTTTTTAAAGAAACAAACAACATCTGCTGATTTCAACCTCGAACTTTAATTAACACCCCAAAAGTATTTTAAAGATACAGAACATAGGTTGTGGTGGCTCAGACCTTAAATCCCAGCACTTCCCTGTACCATTTATTGAAGAAGTCTGTCCCTTATCCACTTTTGTCAAGAGTCAGTACACAGTAATACACTTTCTTATATAAGTTGTCTTGGTCTTGGTGCCTTTTCACAGTAATACAAAAGTAATTAAGACAAATGGTAGCAAAACCAAAAATAGACAAAGGAACTGTAACCCACTAGAAACAGCAAAATAAAACCCAACAACCAGAGACACAGGATACAATGTGGAAGAATGTATTTGCACACTATGTATCTGATAGGAACACACAAGGAACTAGGACTACCTCAACAACAAATAACTCAGTTAAAAATGGACAAAACATGAGTAGACATTTCATTATATTTAAAAAAGTTTAACAGCAGGGATTACTGTTGAACTAATAAAATAAAATCTATAACAAAATATCAAACATGCACACACCCTGTTAAAATGGTGCCTATCAAAGGAACCAAACCAAGAAAAACACTAGCAAGAATAAGAAGGGAAAAAAATAAACCTAATAGTATATCCATCATAGAAGACAGAATGTTGTTTCTTCAAGCAAAGAAGCCAAAACACCAAAGAAACAACGGCCAGCAATCTCACAATTTAGGGCTATATGAAAACAAAATCAGTACATCCAAGAAATATATGGAATCTTATGCTCACTGTAGCACTATTTGTTATAGCTAAGATAAGGAATCAGCCAAGGTACCTATTAATGGATAGAAGAACAAAGAAAATATGGCCCATGTGCATGCACACACAGAATGTATATGGACATGATGGGTAGTATTCAGAAATAAAAGAATACCATGTAAAGTGACACGGAGGACACAATGTTAAATAAGTCAGACACAGAAAACCGAATATTGCATGATCTTACCTAAATGTGGCACCTAAAAAATTGTTTTCATAGAAGCAGAGGATCAAGCGGTTACCAGAGGTATGGATTTGAAGAGGCAAGGACTGGTAAAGATCAATTACCGATATACAGTCACAGGTAGAGAGAAGAATACATTCTAGTATTCTATTGTACAGTTAGATACCTGGAGTTAACAATAATATGTATGTTTCAAAATAGCTAGAAAATATTTGTTTTAAAATGTTTTTACCATAATAAATGTATCAAAACAATACTTATAAATAAGTATAATAATTAGATGTCGCCGGGCAGTGGTGGCGCACACCTTTAATCCCAGCACTTGGGAGGCAGAGGCAGGTGGATTTCTGAGTTCGAGGCCAGCCTGGTCTACAGAGTGAGTTCCAGGACAGTCAGGACTATATAGAGAAACCTTGTCTCAAAAAACCAAAAAACAAAAAAAAGAGAAAGAAAAAGAAAAAAATTAGATGTCAACCATCAATCATAAATTACATTAAACTGTTTAAAATATACTGCACAAGGTAAAAATGACATACTTCTAGAAATGAAAGGAGATACAGGAGGCATTTTACCTACAGAGCACTGTAGGATTACTATCAGCCTTCACTGGATGAGTCCTTACTGTGCCGTTCCCCATCTTAGTCTTCTAAACTATTCTATCAAGACAATTCCTGGGGCTAGAGAGATGGCTCAATGGTTAAGAGCACTGGCTGCTCTTGCAGAGGCCTGGGCCTCCAGCACTCATATGGAGACTCAAAACAGTTTTCAATTCTAGTTCCAGAGGACTGGATGTCATTTTCTGACCTCTAAAAACACTAGGCATATACATGTTGCACTTATACACAACAGGCAAAAACATTCATACATTAAAAAAACCCTTTCTCTTCTATTTTGAGATTATGATGTAATTACACCATTTCTCCCTTTACTTTCCTCCACCTAAACCCTCTCCTTGCTCTCTTTCAAATTCATTTACTGTTGTACTGCACATGCACGCACATACACTCACACACATACATAGATTTATTTCTAAATAAAACCTGTACAACGTTACTTGTATGTATGTTTTCATGGCTGACTATTTGACACTTGATAAACAACTGGTAAAATCTTTTAAAAGGCAATTCCTAACTGATATGATTCTTTTTTCCCCTAATATAATTCTTAACCATTGAACTCACCCTTTGTAACATGAGTCTATAATTCTAGTGCTGGCGCAGCAGAATCAGGATCTCTGGGGCTTGGTAGCTCAGCCAGCCTAACTGAATCAGTGAGCACCAGGTTCAGTGAGAGACCCTGTCTCAAAAAAAAGTGAATAGCAACTAAGACACCCAACTAAGACAACCTTCACCTCTGGCCTCCATGTTCATAAACACCTGCATACACTTGCATATACACGCACACATGTGTGCACACAGACAACACACACTCATACATACTACATACAAACTTATTACAATGTACTGTTAATAATCATGTCTCAAATAGTAAGAAAGCCTTTATGCATATCTGCTTCTCCTACTAAAAGATGCAGTCATCCTATATGTCATCGTCTGACAACCCAAGAAGTACTTTTAAAAGGATGTACCACACGATCATTATATAGAGGACTCTCATCTATCTGACAGAAGCCCAATCATTCGCCATAGGCCTTTTCACTTGTGGCAAGGCCAAAGGGACAATGTAACTAGCAGGAGCATTTGGTTCTATCCCTTTCTTCTTATTCAAATTATCATTTAACTTACCCTTTACATAGAGGAGCTTCCTCTATTTTTTTTCTCCTCCTTATGCTCAAAGTGGTATCCTCCTTACTCTTCAAAATTATAAAGAACCGATGAATCTCATTCTAAAACACATGGCTAATATAATACTATACACTGAAAATACATTCAGTGGTCAAACCTGCTTTCCAAAGCAGAAAATAAGACCTTCCTACTTCACGTCAACCTTCAAACAGTTTGCTCATGTAGTTTAGGAAAGTTTTGCAAGAAAATGTTATCTAGTCAGTACAAATTGTTTTCTACAAAATCGTAATGACCACTAACTTCATTAGTCACTGTTTCTTCCCAAATTGTTCTGCAGTCTAGACAGGAGAAGATTTATTTCTAGTCTTCCATACCATCACACATCCACAGAATTCCAAAGATATACCTAACACAGGACTGGAATCTAAACACACACACACACACACACACACACACACACACACACACACACACTGGTGAACAAAACCATGTCTCTTGTCTTGGCTAAGGTTATAGAAGCCTGGTGCACAGCATGGACCTAAAAGAATGAAATGTATGCTAATTAGTGCCAGGCATTATTTTTGAAAGTATTAGAGAACCTTCTGAGAGGCATTCCTGACTATCTTTTTTAAGGAAAACAAAAACAAAAAGCTAAGAGTTAAGGTAAAATGTTCAAGGCCTTTATAAATCATTTTAACACATTATTATTTATATACATTACACATACATTATATGTAATTAAAAACTATGCAAAAGAAATTAAAAGACTCAGTGGAATAGAAATGTATAACTACATTTTCTTCAAAGAGTTTCAGCTATTACTGAAGCATGAGTTTCCTCTCAAGTCCCATGGGACACTCTCACAGGTGCAAGCCACTTTCATGGCACTAAAACTTTGCTTGCTTTTCTACTAGGCTGATGTCTGCACTAACATGCAAAAGCTCTGGTGAGCGCCATGCTGGCACATGAGCACAAGCCCACGCATGAAGGGCACAGACTGCACCAGCACTTGCTATTCTCTGCATCACAGCCATTCATTTTCCTCATAATGTACTTTATGAATTAAAAAATCATTAATTCTTATAAGTTTCGATCTTTGTGTACATGTCTGTTTAACCTTCTATGTGATACGACAGAAACAATGCATATCTATTGTAAATCAACATATGTATCTCAAAAAAAAAAAAAAAAAAGCACCTAGGCAACTGACGAAAAACTAGACTTTTTTCCCTTCGAAGAGCATCTTTACTTGGGAGAAGGGTCAAGTAGCTGAGTGTGGTGTTGCATATCCAACCCCAGCACCCAGGGACTAAGACAGGAAGACCATGGCCTGGACTGCATAGTGAGCCCCTGTCTCAAAAGTAAAATATAAAAAAGGGACAAACAGTAGATTAAGATGTGGTAGATACAGTCTTGAGAATGAATATGACAGTATGTGTTACTAAAGACGAAACTGGAGTTTTTGAGTGAAAGTTGAAATTCATTACCATGAGCTCCCCAACCCTAAGGATTTTCTTGATGACATGGAAAATAATAACAAATATAATACTTAAAAATTCTGTGAGATACATGAGGAGCTAAAACAAAATCAGCAAACCATTTCGAAAATGATCCATGCATGATATTACATAATCGTCGCTGGATAAAGAGCTACTCAACCTGTTAGACAGACCAATATTTCTTAACAAACCAGTAGGAGAGGGTGCAAGAAGGAAGACAGGTGGCAGAAATAAGTGCAGAGATGTAGGCAACAGAGGAAAAAAGTACAAAGATAAATATGTATGAAAAATGTCATACAGAAACCCATTTTGTGCCCTAAAAATAAAACAATTTAACGACAAACCCATTGTCTCAACAGTTCATCCTGCTGCTTTAGATTCTACATTACAGCCAACCTTTAAGAAACTATCTCACGTCTACAGCCACACACTCGAACACACCCATCTAGTCTGATCTCCAAAGAAACTATCTCTTATCGCCTCTTTAAAAACCTGTTTGTTTTACAACAGAGAGTCACTGCACACCCCTGGCTGGCCTCAGACTTTGTAGATCATGACGGCCTGGAACTCAAAGATTTGCTGGCCTCTGCCTCCTGGGTTCTTGTCAACTTTTACCACAAGAGAATAAGATAGTTATCTGACAGGGCTATCAGAATACTCTTCCTCCCTTTCAAGCTACAGGTCTCTGCCTGGTCAAATTTTCTTCCTAGCAACAAAATGCTATCACAGTAAAACTGAACACAAGAATAGATGCGAGAATCCAACTATTACCCGTTAAGCTAGATGTTAAAAGATCTGAAAAATAGAGAAAACAATGATGCTCTGCCAACTTGTTTATTTGATTTTGGAAAAGCTATTTTAAATTTAAGATGGTGTATCAACATTAACACTGTGGTCGCATACCTGCCATCATAATACTTGGGAGGCTGTGGCAGGAGAATTCCAAGG
The DNA here is from genome assembly GCA_030674055.1 of Rhabdomys pumilio. Lineage (NCBI taxonomy): Eukaryota > Metazoa > Chordata > Mammalia > Rodentia > Muridae > Rhabdomys > Rhabdomys pumilio. The sequence continues at coordinate 49,347,171 of JANHMN010000019.1, read as the reverse complement.
GGCCAACATAGACTATATATTGAAATTTAAATATTTATTATTTAGCCCCATTGAAATTAATATATATTAATACTTACAACTTTTAGCTTCGAGTTCTAAAACCACAAAGAGAGAGAGAGAGAGAGAGAGAGAGAGAGAGAGAGAGAGAGAGAGATAGATAGATCAAGGTCTCTTGTTTCCCCAAAATTTAAGTGCCAAGGGTCCTGAAATAAAAAAGTTGAGAATATTGTCAGTGCTTTTGAAAGGTCTATCCACATCTGGGCCATAAAGAATAAAAATAAAGAATGGCAAAACTCGACTTTCAGAGGTCAGATCCTACAGAGCTTGTCAGTCCTAAATAAGGAATGTGAATTTTACTCAATTTGGAGGCCACTATTTCTCAGCATCACATGAACTGGGGTTGGGGTTGATTTAATGACTACAACACCAACAAATTCATTTTCCTACCAGAAATGTGATCCCACCGTCCCGTCTCTGTCTTGGCCACTGTCTGCGCGAGACCAGCTCCTCTGTCCACACCTCCTTCACCTTAACTGCCTCCATTTCTTCACCATTACTGCTCTCACTTCAATAACTCCCTCGTCCACCTAACAAAACTCTTTGCTTCAGCACTGGATGCATCTAAGTATTACTTGCATGAATGTGTCACACTGGCTGTCATGATGTTCATGATACGCAGCACCAACTAGGTCCTTTACTGCCTGGCAGTTCATCTCTCTGGCCAACGGACTTTCCCCTGACATACATCTACAACAGTCTCTAACACTCTCTTCAAGTCCTTCCTCTTATTTCAGCAACTGACCTGAGCTCCTATTTTAGAGAAAAAAGGTGAAAGAAAATCTCACAGAATCCTGGCAACCCCCTCACCTCATCTATTTCTGTCACCTTTCATTCCTTGCTACATAAATAATGCAAAGTCACTTTCTGTGTCAATTCTTTGTGTCTTATCTGCACCCAGTATCTTAATATTACCTGTCTTAATATTAGCCCACAGTATTCAGCTTTTCCCTTAAATAGAAACATGTTCAAGATTATTTTTTCATTGAAAAACTCAATGAAATAAGTAATACCACCCCGGAGGCCTACCTTTTCCTTTCTAAGTTATAGATCCCATTTCTTCTGGATGCTTCTCAATCTGCCTTCCCAATCCACCTCCTAACATAAATTTGCTTATACAGAATGATTTCTTTAGCTTAGTGTGGGCCTCTTACATCTTTTCTATAATACAAGAAAAGCTGTAACTATAAACTTACTTAAGGAACTGCTGTGAAAATGAGATGAATATGTAAAGAGCAAACAAACAAATACATTTAGGAAAGAGACTAATCCATAGTAACTGATCAATAAAGTTAGCTATATATCATTATTGCTAATAATGTCACATATCCATTTGTCCAGACAGCCTACTACACAAGAGCAATGCACCATAGAGTTGTCCTAAATTTCTTCATCCCTCCCTCACTCTAATCCATCTCTGGACTCCGTTGAATTTTACCTTTCAAGGTTCTCTTGCTCTGAACACTTTTCTCTATCTACATCACTTCTACTACCATAATGTCACATGTATACTTTGAAACTCCTGAAGAGTTTCTTGCATTCACTCTTATTTCGTCAAAATTTCTGCCAGGAGAGCCTATTATAGTAAAACCTGGATATTATAACCAGGAAAGTCTATTCTAACCTCATATCTGAAACACTCATTGATTTTAAAAATGCTTGCTCCTGTTATGATAAAGCCCAAGTCTATGGCACAGCCTATGCAACAAGGCAAGTCTGGTTCCCACCTACCAATACACACTTATCTGGCATTTCACTTATTGTGTGCCTTCAACTCTTCCCCAGATTTTCAAATGCACCATGAGCTCTCACCCATCATCATATTTTCCACTTCCTAGTGCACCTATTTTATATAATGTGAAATAATATTTCTGTATCTTTTAGCTTAATTTCTATTTGTCCACTATAGTTCTGGGTTAGGAGTAATTCCTTCAGGCAGATGGAGGTAGGAGGAGCAGAGATTGAGGCAGCAATGACAAGAGATCCTGTTTCAGAAATAAAAATAATGGAGCTGGGGAGACGGGTCAGTTGATAAAATGCTTGGATGCAAATATGTAGATTGGGGTTCAGATCCCCAACACCCAAGTAAAAAGACAGACATGGAAAGGCATCTGTAACCCCAGGACTGGGAAGTGGAGACAGGACATGCCAGGGACTTGTTGGCTAGCACAGTGTATCCAAATTGGTAAGCTCCAAGTTCACTGAGAGATCCTATCTCAGAACAGGAGGAAGATACCAGATGTTGAACTTTCTCCTTTACACACACACCCACACACCAACCAACCAACAAATAAATAAAACAGTACAAACTTAAAGCTGCACAAAACAAGTATATCATCAATTTAATATCAACATAACTTTTTTATATCAACATAACTCCACTTTTAATATCAACATATTTTTTAATATCAACATAACTCCACTTTCATAGTGTTGGGATTATAGGCAAGGACAGCCATGTCCAATCTAGGTGTACTGTTATGCTATTATTGTTTAAAGGAAACAAACAAACAGCACACATTCCAAAACAGAGGTGAGTTATTTTAAGACACTGGCCCATGGCCTTTGCTCCTCTATGGCTGTTACTGCCATTGTTACTCTTATTTTATAGGTGATTCTAGCTGGGCCTCAACCAAGTGTCTCACCGTAGCAGGAACTCCCAGGCAGGTACACAGTTTGAGAGATTTATATGAAACCAGTGCTACCTCAAAATAGTCTGATTTTTTTCCTTCAGTTGCAGCCCTTTATATACATCTCTTGCCAAATATAACACATGGCAAACACTATGTAGATGACATTTATATTTAATTTTAAAGGGAACTAATGATTTTTTTTCAGTAAAAGTGTTTTCCCAACTACTAGATTAATTTGATGTAGCAATACCTAAAAACAGAAGGACAGAGTATTAAATTTAATCAGAAGAAAGTGGCATTTTAGAAGGATATGCAAGTTCCATTTGCCTGGGTTTTATTCATTTATTTATACCTGTTTTCTTGAGACAGGGTTACATGTGGCTCAGACTGGCCTTAAATTTCTGATGCTCCTGCCTCCATCATCTGAGATTACAGATATAAATTACCCATATTGGAGTTATCCATGTCTTGAGAATATAAAAACATTGTATTAGAAGATGGTTTGAGTACTAATCTCCAAAACAACTAGGTATACATTTATTACCTAAATGCAGCATCATATATTACTTCAACATCCTTAAGGAATAGTCAGCAGACCTGGTTTACTTGCTTATTGAGACAAAATTAAAATAGATTAAGAAAGCATCAAGATCTCTTATAAGATTTCAATACTGCTGGGCAGTGGTGGTGCACACCTTTAATCCCAGCACTTGGGAGGCAGAGGCAGGTGGATTTCTGAGTTCAAGCCAGCCTGGTCTACAGAGTGAGTTTCAGGACAGCCAGGCTTACACAGAGAAACCCTGTCTCAAAACAACAACAACAACAACAACAACGATTTCAATACTGAGAATCTCAGTAGATTGTCAACAGTTTACAGAACATCACCTGAGATTCTGTATGTGGCATACTAGGTCTATTTTGAAAGTTGTGACTAGCCATGTCTTTTCACAGTAGTACACAGTTATTCTACGAAAACTATGTAAGATGTTTTATGTATAAAAAAAAAATTGACACAGGTGAATCATGTATAGTTGAATATATATATAAGCAGCAAAACCCAAATTATCCCCCTCATCATTTTCTAAGGTCTCTGAATCAAGAGTTGCATTCACATTGAAAAACAGTCACATTGTGATATGCTAGCATTCTATGCCACTTCCTAAGATGGGACATGGACTTAGAATATGTAAGTATAGTTTCTGAAAACCATATAAGTTATTACATGCACAGTCTATTAGAGAAATATTTTTAAAAAGTTTTAAAAATTAAAAAAAACAGAATACCTTCTATTCATAGAAAAAAATCCCCCCCCCCCCCCCAATCAGACTTTATTGCTAACATCAGAAAGTACTATTGTTTAGCATCCTTGGGTCATTTAAAAAAACAAGTTAAAATTATTTTATGTTTTAAAAGCCATTTATCTCCACTATATGGTTAAATATGTAGATGGTATGTACGTTAGTTGGCAAAACCTACTCTTAATCTTTGATCTTTAAAGCTAAAATACTATTTTAAAAGCCACTAAATACTACCTGAAAACTCATCTTTAGAAATTACCATTCATTCAAAAAAGGATCAAGAGACAGTCTTATCTACGCTTAATGCTTTTACATAAGAACTTGCATCCCACTGTTTCCAAAAAGAAACCGTAACATCCTGAATATGTAAGGTGTTATTAGTGGCAAATGCTTTTCATAGCTAACTAATATGAAAGACTGCTGAGCACTCAGCAAGGACGGGGAACCAGTCTAGCATACACATGAATCTGTACACAACTGGCACTATCATTACTACAGTTAACAGTAATGAGGAGCTCTTAGGAAGGCTAAGGCACAAAGAACTTCACACATCAGAGTGTCTCATTTGTTTTTACATCTTTTTTTTAAATGAAAGAGCTAGTCTGTATTCAAATTGTCTATTTCTAAAATGCTTTCCACATAATGTTAGTGCACCACGATTTCTAAACCTTGTAATACTGGCCTAGTTTAATTTTCCACACAAAATGGGAGGTTTGGAATTTCTGTTTGCAATCACATTCCCTTCACTCTGATTACAGACCAAAGCAAACGATTGTCTTTACATAGTCTCAAAGATCTTGAAATTAGGGAAATACTGTAAAGTACAAACACATACCATCTTAATGCTAGAAGTTACTTGAATATTGACAGAGAGCTCTAAAGACACAGCTGCCCGTAATATCTGCCAACTGTGGATGTAAACCGAGAAGGAAGATAAGAACACATATATTCCATTACATTCTTTAAGAGCTTTGATCGGATTCCCCTAAGTTCATGGACGTTTCTGTGTACAGACACGACGCTATTGGATGAAAATAATCAGAGCTGCATCTGTCTGAAAATCAGTCTAGCTTGTCATCAAAGCAGAAGAGGAGAGCTGAGGTATTCCCCGACAGAAGATCTTGCTAATATCTGTTAAAGTAATACCTACAAGGCAGGTAATGTGATTAGCTCCTGTCCCCACCGCATGAGATGCCAGGAGGTGGATGACAGGACATCGGGAGACCCACACGTCGGTCTCCATCCTTTTCCTCCCCCACCCGCTCCGCACTCCTTTGCTTCACTCACGTATAAAACACTCTCCATCACATTCGAAGCTGAGGTGTCCAATAGGTAGGTTTTTAAGGATCATTTTCCTAGTGCGTTAAATGGGATCTAACGCCCTCGGACAGCCTGGGGTTGAATGCCATTGCTGCCAGCCCCTTAGGCTCACCTCAAGCTTGTGGTTGATCTGGGACACATTCTGGGCTTTGTGGCAAAGCTGCGCAAAGCAGGAGCTAAGGCTGGTCATCTTCTGACGCCCCTCATAAGTGATGTCCGCCTGGTCCGGATCGATCTCGCCCAGAAGCAGATCCACATCTACGAAGGCCTTATCGAACTCCTTCTCCAGCACCTCAAGCCACCGGAACATGGACACCCCCCCAGGGGAGACCCCCACAGGGCAGGAGGCGCCCCCTGGGCCGCCGCCGGCTCCCGCCGGGCATGGACCGCCCGCCGACATGGCGCCGTCCAGGGCCTCTCCGACTGCTGCTCACCTTGGCCGCCCGCCCCGCGCGAGGGGAACTGCTAGCACCGCGGCGCCCCTCGTGCGCGCACACACACGCCCCGCCGGTCCCCTCCCTTCCCTCGCGCCGCCAACGCCGGCGGCGCAGCTCCAGAGCAGCAAAGGTAGCGCGGCTGAAGCAGCTACGGCGACACACGGAAGACCCGCCCGCAAGCCGGCCCGCCCCTGCCGCGCATGCGTAGCGGAGCCCAGAGCTGGCGCAACCCAGAGGGAGAAAGTGGGCGGGGCCGTACGAGAGCTTGGCCAATGAAAAGCCTTTGCCTCCACAAGCCTGTCTGCGGCCATTTTTACGACTGGCAAAACCCTGAGAAGCAGAGGGTCGAGGTAGCCACTTGCAAGTGGGAAAAACCGGAGGAAGGGAAGGGAAAGGTTCCACGTCGCAGAGGGGACTGACTTCCGCCAGTTTGGCTTTACAGTGGGCGGGAACCGGTCCACAGACGTCTAGCATAACTGCTGTGGGAGCGTCAAGGAGCTCCGGTGGGAGCGGGGGAGGGCCCTGTGTGCATGCGCAATAGCCACGTTTTCCCTTCGGATTTCCAGCTCTTCCTTAGGGCGGGATGGGTGTGGACACTGGCTGTTTTTGGTAAACCGGACGGTGCATTCCAGCCAGAAGCTGCCGGTGGAAGCTACTGACCAAGTTTTGTTGAATCAATGTTTCCTCCTTGTATGATTGACAAGCCTGGGTTCAAGGCCTACACTTTATCGCACACTACTTACCCCACCTTAGTGGTGTTACCTTGCTTAGAAACCTCCTTTTCAAAGTTTACTTCACTTGGCAATTAAGGTAAAGTGAAAGTGTTAATACTTGGCACATAGCACTCATCTTACTGCATCACAGATCAGATTATATATTTCTAAAGCAACCACTTAAAATGTTGTGATCATTTTACAAACTAGTATAGTGTCTGTTCTCGTGTTATTTTCATATGTTCATAAACATACATGTCCCAGTTGAGGCACTGAGGACATAAAATAAAATGACCTCATCCAAGCCGAGCTAGTAAGCCAGTGAGGCTCTCACGACCTAATTCCAGTGTTGCGTGCATTTGGGGGCGTTTAGCAAGAGCTTTCTTTGCATCCGGCCTCTCATCTCTTCCACTTCTCCGACTCCACCCCTGTCTAATCCAACAGTAGACAGTCCGGAAGGGAAAGGAGAAGCCAGACTAATTAGAGTAGGCAGGTAGGAATTGTGCCTCCTGCCTCGCCTACAGAGTATTTGGAAAATTAGTCCAGAGTCTTTCGGAAGTTGTTCTTGGGACGGACCTTTCTAATCATCAGTCAAAATCTGCATGGCACTGTGTGCCTCTCATCAAAGCGGTACCAATAAGAATTACGAAACAACAAATTTAGTTTGAACTCTGGTTACTCCAATGCAAGACTGGTTACGATCAAGCAAAAACTATTGACTTCAGCAAACTTAGTCAAGTAAACTAACCATGCAGTTCTTCCCTTGAGTGTAGTCAGACACCTCTCTTAGCCTTAGTACACAATAGTATAAAACATCCTCTTCCAATGACTGGTTGTTTTTTATTTTATATATATATAAAATATATATAAAATATATATATTAAATAAAATAATTATATATCTATATCTACACACACACACACACACACACACACACACACACACACATATCCCATTATTAGACTACTTAGCAGTTGCCACATCCTGTATGCTCATTATCTTGTTATTCAGTGATGACTTTAAATGTTCATGAGGTTTTCTAATAGAACATTTTGCCCAATGAAAAAGAGGCTTGATGGGTGTTTGGCCTAGATGTATGTGTGTGTGTATATGTGTGTATGTCTGTGTACCATATACATTCGTGGCTCTAAATGTATGTGTATGTCTGTATACCATATACATTCGTGGCTCGCACAAAGGCCGGAACGAGTACCAGATCCTCTGAAACTGGAGTCGTAGATGCTGTTAGCCACCATGTGAGTCCTGGGCACGAAACTCCTCTTCGGCCAATGCTGTTATCTGCTAAACTCTCTCTCCAGCCTCCTTCTCTTGCCAGCCTCCTTGCCTGCCACCTCTCATGCCAGGCTGTTATATTTTTGTATATAATGTTTGCAAGAACATTGAGGAAACTCCAGGCCATTTTCTCTAATGATACTTCCTTCAACCCCCGAGGAACATGAAGTAAATAAATAAAAATTACTGTGTGAGAATGGGGAAATACTTAAAACAATAACAATAGCTTTCTATTAAGAATGTTCTGGACTGCAGAGATGGCCCAGTGGTTAAGAGCACTGACACTGCTCTTCCAGAGGCCCTGAGTTCAATTCCCAGCAACCACAGGGTAGTTCACAACTGTCTATAATGGAATCTGATGCTTTCTTCTGGTGTGTCTGAAGACAGCTACAGTATACTCATATACATTAAATAAATCTTTTTTTTAAAAAAGAATGTTCTATGTATAGATGTTTTTTTGATTCTCAAAACACCCTGCAGTAAGTATAATTACTCTTTTATAAGTACATTGCAGACAGATTAAGCATTTTAGTAATGCCACACAGCAGATATTTCAATGAAGGTCTTTCTTACTAGTCTTTGGCATTAGCTATCGGATACAGAAGAATGGGGAATCCATTTCATGTTGCTAGAATGAAAAATTAGCAGTTCTTCCCTAAAAGCTTTTTGAGACAATATTTCCCAGATGTATATATACAAAACTATAACAACGTGTAAAAATGCATTTCCCATTGTAAAACCTTTTAGAGAAATCACACAAGTGCAAATTATATTTCTTTAAAATATCAAACTTACTACTATTTATGTGAGAGACTCTGAGTTATATTTTGTGCTTATGTGACCATTGTTCTTATGGCTGGTGAATATCCTAATTTTCAGCATGAAAGAACCCAGCTTCATTTTTTGTTACAGCCTTTACAACTTCAAGTCATGCCATGTAATACCTTGAATGTCTCAGGTTAGTTTCATGTCACATGGTTCCTTCCCATTATTATATTGTGCAGTAGCTGTCACATCCTATGGGCTCATTATCTTGGTGTTCAGTGATGACTTTAAATGCACATGAGGTTTCCTAATAGAACATTTTGCCTACCTTAATCTGGAATTTTGCAGTTGTAAAAGTCTCAATAGAACATGAAAGTGGAAGGGGATTGTAGCCCCATAGGAAGAACAACAATATCAACTAACCGAACCCCCAGAGTTCCCAGGGATTAAACCACCAACCACAGAGTACACATCAGGGGACCCATGGCTCCATTTGCTTATGTAGCAGAGGATGGCCTTATCTGGCATCAAAGGAGGGAAGCCTGTTGGTCCTGTGGAGGTTCTATGACCCAGCATAGGGGGATGCTAGAGCAGTGAGGCAGGAGTGGGTGGGTTGGTGGGGGAGCACCCTCATAGAGGAAGGGGAGGGGAATGGCTTAGGGGGGTTTCAGAGGGGAAACCAGGAAGGGAGACAACATTTGAAATGTAAATAAATAAAATAACCAATAAAAAAAGACACTAAAAGAAAAGAAAAGAAAATATATCTCCCATTGTCAGATGAAAATACTATAAAGAAGCCCAGAAATTGAGGGGTGGAAACAGAAGAAAAGAAGTTTAAGTTTAAGGTCATTCTTGACCACAGTGTGTACTGTCATCCTTGGCTACTGAAGACTCTTGTCTTAAAAGCCAAAAACACTTAGTGGCTTTCAAAGTTATACTGTTCATGTGATTTAAAGATTAAAGGAAAAAATGGTCTTGGTCTTTAAAAAAAAAAAAAAAAAAAGAAAGAAAGAAAAAAAAAAAGAAAAGAAAAAAAGAATGTGGAGAAAGAGGCTCGATGGTCAAGTGCTGCCATCTGTTGTCGGTGTGCTCCATCTGCATTTGTTGCTTTGTCTTTGCTGGAATTTGGACTTGGATGTTTTGTATTGTGACACTTGTTTTCACATGGCTTTACAAAAGAATGTTGGGTTGGGAGATACTTCCAACCCATAAATCATGCTTGTGTGATTTAAAATAAAGTAATACAACTAAAACGAGTCTGACTGTAATTTGCCATCGTTGTTTTGAGACTGGGTCTTGCTGTGTATCTCTGGTTGGCCAGGATCTTGTTGTATTAATCAGGGTAGCCTAAAATTTCTTACAATCATCCTGTCTCTACCTCTCAACGAGTGGCATTCAGACATTCAGCTTGACAATCTTGTCTTGTTCATACTGAATTTTACCACTAAAGACTGAGTGAAGACTGAGGAAACCAGGAAAGAGGGAAGATGCTGGTGTGTCCTTTGGTAGTTAGTTGGTAGCTGTGAAGTTAGTGAATTGTGCAGATTCTGCTAGTGCACCACCAACTATAATGACACTGGAAACTATGGAACTCCTGCCTTGTACAGGCTAGTGAGACTATGAGTTTTAAGCTCTGCTCTGTTCCAAGCTTTATACTAAGTGTCGCGTTCCCACCAATTTCCTGTAGCCCTGCTAGGAGTAAGAAAAGAGAGTAAGTTCTCTGGATAGTTTTAAACAGTTGTATGATGAGTTAAGAAATGCCAGGAAAGTCTATCGCCATTTCCTTTTTAACAATGTGGGGGGAGGGGAAGCCTCAGAATATTGTACTTATTTTATAGTCACTATATTTATTACATAAAATTGTTACAACTTATAAATTTGAGAAGTTTATTCGAAGGAAGTAAATTTGAACATTTTGGGTGACTTATTTAGACTTATTCTTCCTCTGTTTCTTTTAATATAAATGGAGAAACTACTTGTTGTTTTATTCTAAAATTGTAAGAATTTTAGTAGAGTGACGACAGGATTAGCTCAGTCACCTGCCTTGCTCTTTCTCACGTAAAGCTATGGATTCCATTCCCACTTAGGCTTCTAGAAGTATCTGCTATAGTTCTCTGTGGTAGCCACATAAAACTCCTTAGGATGTAAGCCCTAAGCTAGAACCTGTTTATATTGAAATCTCAGGTGCTGGCCTGGGAGATGGCTCAGCAAATAAAGTGCTCAGTGTCCAAGAATGAAGGACTGGGTTGGGACACTTAGCACCTTCATAAAAGAAACCATATGTGGTGGTGTGAACCTATGATCTCAGTGCATTGAGGCAGAGACAGGAGGCTTCTGGAATCCTGCTGGTCAGCCCATCCAGCTGAATCAATGAGATCCAGTTTCAGTGAGAGACCTTGCTTCTAAAACTAAATTGTGGAATTACAAAAGACACTTAAGACACTTAAGGTCACCCTCTAGCCTCTTTCTTTATATAAACATGTGTACTTTCATACACACACATGCACACACAAATTTTTAAAAGAAAAATCTCAAATTCTATGGACTATGGAAGGAATGCTGTAACCGTGGATGACTTTGATAGTTAAAATAGTTTATTATTTACTAGGAAATTCTGAAAGCAGTTGCTTTTCAAACACCTTTGATACTTGCAACAGAGCATATAGAAATAAATTTTATATTGTCTAAGGGTTGCACATATTTCTAAAATACACAGTCTTTAAATTTTAAATGTTTCCAACATAGGTTTGTTTAACAATATTCTATCTTGTTTATTACATCCAGGATTATTTTAAGGTTTAAAAATTGTTTCTCCTGTTCCACAATTAAAGGGTCTCAGATGCTATATTTTATAAGCTGTATACAGACTTAAAGCATGACAAAGGTTTTCAATTCCCATTTCTGTATCTGTATTCCTAACTTTAAGTTAGTCTTTAAACCTAATCCACACTCTTCATTTATCTTCCCCCACAGTTCATTATCTAAGATCACTATCTATCAGTGGCTATCAGCATTTACTGGCCATTGATTCTTTCTCTTTATTCACTGTCAACTTACTATTTACTTCCCAGATTGTCAATCTTCACAGGTCAAACACAAACTTCCCCCCCCATTAACCTTCTTCATTTTGTTTCTAACGATTACTTCTTTAAGACCCTCCTGCAAGAGGAACATTTCTAAATACATTTTCCTTTCTTTGTACTTCAATTATAAGACTACGACACTGCGTTGACAGAACTATTTATGAGACTTGTTTTATAGCCTAGGTTCACTATTCTGCCTGAGCCTCGAAAGTGCTGGAACTGTAAGGATGAACCACTATTCCCAGCTATCTTCATTTTATAGAAGAAAACAAAACAAAGTTAAAAATGAGGTGTATTTTTTTTTGTTTTACTTTAACACCTGCATTCAACATGTTTCAGAATAAACAATTTTGAAAGAATTATGTATACATTTAAAAACTCCTAAAGTAATTTTTTTTAACCTAAAAAGTCTATGTGTTTTTATTTTTCAAAAGCTTTCTGTTAACTGCTTAGCTAGTCAGTTTTTGGTCAGACCATGAGCCAGAATAGGCCTGATTTAGTAAATCAATTTCTTTTCTGGACTTCAGTTTTTTATGGATAGTAGGGAAGAGGTTATTGAGAATATTATCTCTAAGCTTTCTTCTCATGCAGACATCCTGTGACACTAATTAAAATTCATAAGAATGTCGGAAACAAGAGTTAACCCTTCCCTTTAACACATCAGGAACACTCATTGAAAAGCAATTTCTACAGAGTTCTCCATGGTGCCTTTTGTGATAATGGCTCCAAAAATATAATTTCAGAGTATAGGCCAATTATTATTGATCCTTAATTTTTAATAAATCAGGAAAAGTCAATATTATTTGAATTTTCTGCAGTTTTTCTTTCTTTCTTTTTTTCCAACAATGGCAATATTGATATTCTGAACTGTAAAACTTCCTTCCATGGGTGACATTTGTCCCCGTAGGGTGTTTAGTAGGAGCATCTCTTCCTGTTACCCACTAGAAGCCAATAACACTCTCTCTTTCCCCATAGTTTCATGACAATCAGAAATGTTTTACTTGGGTGACAGTTGCAGGAAAGGCCCATATGCTATTGTTCTTGATTCTGGTCATAACTTAAGGAAAACTTTCACACCATCCCTGGAACCCTTGAAATCTTGCAAACCAAGGAAGAGGAATTCCTTGCAGCAGGAAGCTACTTAGGTGGCATCTACATTGATTTCCACACAAAGCAGTCACATCTATAAAGTAGAAGTGATGGTACCTACATCAGAAATCTGAATAGGACCTGGGAGAAGCTGCTGCTGCTGCTGCTGCTGGATGCTCAAACTATTGTTGCCAATGACAACTCTGCCAATGTTAGGCTCATCTCTTCTAGGAATAAACTTCTGTGAGCTTTATGGAAATTTACTAACTGACACCAGAGCCATTCCTATTGCTGGTAGCTTCATTCCTAGACCCTTTATTAATTATATTCAAGCAACTTTCCACAACACATGTCTTCTAGTAGTGACAGGTCCCAAGATGGACCAGCAACCCTTCACAGAGGCACCTTTTGTACATAGATTCTCTTCTGCAATGTGAACATGGCCATTTCATGCAGCAAAAGAACTCCCTCAGCTGCAGTGATGTGGTGAGTGATGGCTTGGGACATTGCATGTATCCATAGCACCATCTCCTGTAAACATTCATGAGAAGTCATAACTGATGCAGATGAGACAATAAGGGGAAGAGAATTACTCCCTGCTGAAAAGGCTATGATTAAGGAGAAAGGCCAGGGTGTAGGGTCTGTGTCAGCTCCTGAGTTTGCTATGGCTCATCCCGAGGTGGAAGACTGATCTAAAGATACCTAGGTGACTGCTGGGCCTATCCACTGAAAACTGGAGAGCTGAGGCACTGGGCTTGGGGACTGGCCACTGAGCATTGTGACTCCGAGTCTATAACTCACTGCTCAGGCCACTAGGTGACTTGGAACAACCATGAATTTTAGTTGCAAGCTGCTCTGCAAACACTTAAGCAAAATGGAAACAAAGTAGATGTAAGAAAGTAAAAGAAAAATACTTTCTGTGGAGGAGATAAGTCAGAAAGGAACCTGGTTTGAAAAACTGAACCAATACCTAGTCCAAGTCCATTTCAAATCCAGAGACAATTAATTTCTGGAGACTGTTGTTTGCTGTGCTGAAAAGATTAGACCTAGAATTTGGTCTGCATATTGAATAGAACCGTTGGGTAAATTATTGTGTTTCCGTGCTTTAGAAAGACATCATATTCCTTTATCTGCATTTCCTTCCCCTCAGGAAACCTGGTAAAAACATCAGAAGTGCTCGGAATAAATGCCTTATTCTTGGTCTCAGGCACTCAAGTTCAATTACTAGAAACCTGAACCATATATGGCTAACCCTTGGTCATCATGCAGAAGCTCCAGATGCCAGTAGAAAGGAGCTGAGCAACAGGGGACTTCCTGTGGCTATTTCTTTTTGACCAGGGACTTTCTATATGGAATAGACTCCCCTAGAACTCGCAATCCTCCTGCCTCAGTTTCCTGAATTGAGATTATAATGCTTCACCATACCAAGCCTACAGCTATTTCATAGCACAACTTCCAGATTAGATACTACAAAACATAAAAGTAACTTAAAGGCATCTGTTTAGCAACATCCAGATGCATATAAAATGTGCAGCGAGCATTTCTCTTGTCTTTTCAAAGCCTAAGCATAGAAAAGGGCTAGAAAAATAATGTTTAACTTTGTGATATGACTAAAGCTGACTGCCCTGCTGCCTTACTATCTTTCTTTTTTAAAGTTTTATTATGTTTTGCTGAGTGTGTGAGAGAGAGGGAGAGGGGAAGAAAAGGGGTGAGGGAGGGCACTTGGAGGTCAGAGGACAGCTTTTGAAAGTCAGCTCTCACCTATGGGTCTCAGGTATTGAACTCAGAACAACTGCCTTTGCCCAAAGAGCCCTTTTTTATTTTCTTCCAGATTATTAAAATCAGTTATAGACTTTTTGCTTTGAAACCTTAAAAACTAACTATTATTAGACAAAAGCAATAAGGTATTTCAAGGCATACTAATCAGGAAAATGTTTTCTCATTCTTTGTCTCTGATAAAATAAAACCTAGCAAATAGACAAACAAGTCAGAAAAACACATAGTACCAGTACCCTGAAAATCAACTCAGTTGATTATTAAGTCAACGAAACTGGTTTCAAATGGAAATTGCATCAAAGGAGCGCTGGAGAGTGCAAGAGGAGCTTTTCTACAGTAAAGGTTTGCTGTGGGGCCCTTGGAGAGGTACAGCAGCACGACAGAGCTCAGTTAGCTGCTAAACACTTCCAAAGACCCCAGCACAGATGCCCTGTGCAGGACAAAACCCACGACAGACAGCCACCCTGTACAAGATGATCCTGTACATACATTTACAACTTTACAAGATTTCACAATCAGCATCTCTGTGAAGAAGATAAAGAGCCGCTGTTCCATCGTCGTGGGAAGTTAAATGGGGTCACTAAGTGTTTTGTTTGTAATAGACTTAATATTTTTGAACGAGAAAGATATTTTCCCAAAGCATTGTGTTTGGGTGTATTAAGAGATAGATAAACTAACCTCCTTATCTGTGGCTCTAAATATCTCTCACTGCAACCCATTGTTTCATCTAGCAATAAAACATTACTGAAACAGTGACAAATAGCCATCCTGCCTGTTTCCCCTTAATAATTAATGTGAGAAGAAAACACCTGCTTGCTTAGGTCCTGCAAAAATGGTTTTAATATAGGGTCACAGAAAATGCAAAGGATTTATGACCCAACCATAAAACAGCTCTTTGTCTTTTCCCACTAATTCCTTAGTGTCACGTTTAACAAAACTGAGGAAACTACAGATAATAGAAGTGTTTGCAGTTTAGACTTGCAAGCCATAAATAACATAGGGTTTTGTTCACCTAGAGATATTAAGGCAGCTTATCAATGTTTACGCCTTTCCTCTTTGTAATGATTGCTAACCCAGACAAATGAAGCAAATGGAGTTCCCCCTCCCCCCTGTCTTCTCACATGGACAGAGTACACATTCGAAAGATTCTGTTATCAGAGTCCATGGTATAAAAAGTAAGGTGCCACCTAAACAGTTGCTTGCTACCTGCAAACCTCTGTGTTGGACAATGCACCTGCTTTGGGCTTTTCTTTTTTGGCTCTCTCTTGGCAATGGCCTCAGTGCTAACTGTCCAGGACGATGCAGCTGTGATTCTATGCAGTCTGTACAATGCTATAGGCTCATGGAAGTCCCATCAGGCATTCCTTCCACCACCAAGAGACTCTACATTAGTCACAGCAGAATCCAGCACCTTCAGGTAATCATGTCATTCTCTATTGAAGTTGCTACAGTTTTATGCTTGGGATAGAATGTGGGGTGAGTGTGGGGATTTTTAACTTGAATCATTCTCACTGAAAAGTGCTAATTCTCAAGTTGTTGTACTACCTGCTTGCTAGGCATCAGTGAGATGTTCTATGCCTCCAAATATGTATTTTTAGGGAGCTACTTGCCCTGAAAAGACAGGATTTTGTTTCAATTTTTATTCAACAATTAAAAAAAACTAAGCTGTGACAAAGTACACAAGCTCTTTCTTAAAGAACACAATTGCCCTACATGGAAAACAAGTCATACCAAACAAAAAGCTTTTATTTTACCCCGTAGGTAGCAGAACAAAGTGTCATAAGACTACTAAGATGAACTGGCACAGCAGACTCATTCATACAAATCCACATCCAGTCAGGTGCCTGATCTCTGTGAGAACCAA
Organism: Rhabdomys pumilio; assembly: GCA_030674055.1. Classification (NCBI taxonomy): domain Eukaryota; kingdom Metazoa; phylum Chordata; class Mammalia; order Rodentia; family Muridae; genus Rhabdomys; species Rhabdomys pumilio. Next base: position 49,330,843 of record JANHMN010000019.1, on the reverse strand, counting down.
TATGGAGATGAGTGGTTTTAAATTTGTCAAGTTGCAGTTCTCAGAACTTGAGGTAGGCCTTGAATTACAATTTCAGTTATCTTGCTTCTGTATCCAGTACTACAGAAGCAAGATAACTACAGATTTTTCTGATGTTTATAAGTTAAAAGAAATTTACTTTTGATCTCTGGTGTTTTGGAAGGCATCAGGAGACAAGGGTTCTCTCTAGCTAGATACACAACCATCTTAGGGAAGCTACTAGAAGATCTCTGTGTCTCATTTTTATATCCTTGATGATGTGAGACGGCTGCAATAAATAAGTCCTCTTCTAGATAGAAAAGTTTATGGAGGTTCTGTTTTCCCTTCAGGATTCACTGTTATTGGCTCAGATGTCCAAGGCCCAAGATAAGGAACTAACTCTCTGAAAACTAGAGAGCTAGCCTCTCTCTAAAAGGCTTTAGGCTAAGCTATCTCCCCTCCAAATAGAGGCATGTATGCACTTTCATTTGGTTGAGAATTTTTCATGTAATGTCTTAGTTTAACATAAATGGCATGGTGTTACTCTCAAGACTCAACAAGTAAGATCATTCCCTCTGTTTGCTTTTCCCTTCTATTCTAATGGTACCTAATACCAGAGAGCAAATCTGACCTTGCCTGTTCGGTCTTAGCATTTAAACAAGACAGCTGGGTAAATGGGAGATACTTAAATATTTGTTCTGGGACCTAAGCTGCCTGCAGACTCTGGTAATAATCTTATCCTGCCACTTTGTTGTGAATTGATGACTTGTCAAATTCCCTTACTGAATGAGTCAATTTGTCACTTGTTTGAGCTTATTGAACAGTAGTATTACCGTTTCCATGACTTTAACTCTGTCAGTTGTCTCTTAGAAGGGCAGGTCACATCAGAAAGATTGGTAAAAGAGGTTGTTTTGTTGAAGAAACAAAAAGCTCCAAGGGTCCATATTTCACTTGTATTCAGTTGATACAATGTATAGTGAATACAAGGTATATTCAACTTTTTAAATTTAGACAACAGAACTAGTGCCTGTGTGTAAAGAAAACTATCATTCAGTAAAGCCTCAGACAATTAGTAACACAAGTTTTATATGATTTAATTATTAACATTAATATAAGCAGCATTTTAATGGATTTATGACTTGTTCATAAAATATAACGGTTTAGGATTATGTCATTGAATGTCATGTTTGAGATTCAGGATAAACGCTTTAAAATTCCGCTTCTACCTTTAGGATAAAAGAATTTTTAAAATCAGATTTGCCTGTAAAAATTTCTACTTCTCTGAGCTTCATATTTTTGGCCCACAATAGTCTTCCTTCTCCCTTTCCCCACTTAACACTATGTGTCTGGCCTCTTCCCTAGTAGCTTACTGTCTTCCTCTGCCTCCTATGTCCTGTATCTTCTTGGGTGTTTTTGGTCTTTAGGTGGATGCCCAGTCTAGTGCCCAGTCTCACACCTTCTTGTTCTCAAAATGCACCTCTCTTCAATTCTCCTTTAACTCAGCCATCTTAGTTATACGACTTGAGTCTATGAAAATCACGTCTCATACCTCCTGCTACCGCTGTGACTTATCCACTCAGAAAACCTTGACCGCTTCTCCTTTTAGCTGCCTCTCTTTTTAACTTGTGAAGACAAGGAGCCTTAACTTTACAAAGCCTGTTTTCTTTGATACTCAGTTTATTTCCTATCTCCCCTCTTTCTTTGCCCCTCCCCTCTCTATCCCACATTTAATTATCTAAACACACTTCCAGGAAAGCCTCAATGTTAAAGGAGGGTGCTAATGCTCCTGTTTCTCCTATGTCTAGACAAGTGGGTGTTGCTGTAGGGGGTCACACAACTGAATGGTTTGGAGCCACCCTGAAGTCGAGGTCTCCAGCCTCATCTGCATCTTGCTCACCTTTTTCTTCTTTCTTCTCAGGTCCCCTGCCCTTATTCACAGTCTTCTACAACTCTAGTGCAGTTCTGGGTTTGCTAGTCATTGTGCTACCTCGTTCTCAACAGATGGCTGGTCTTCTGTTGTGCTGACAGATCATGGCAAAACTCTTCTTCATTCCTGATCAGTGGGTCTAATCCTTCTCACCTCTCCCAGGCCTTGCTTTAGTGTTCTCCAACCACACATCAGCAGGAGCCATTCCTCCCTGGCTCATTGTTACAATAGTAAAGTTCCCATATTTCTGCCCTCTTCTCCCTTTGACCTCTGTGATTTTTCTAGACTCTGCCTGTATCAGCCTTCACCTCTTGTTTATTGTTTTATTCACTGCTCTCTGACTCCTTCCCATTCCATATAACTAAAATTCTAAATCTCAGCTGCACACTTCCAGGTTCCAGAAATGTGTGTTTTCTGGCTCTCTTTGAAGCCACACACAGCTCTATTCCCCCCTACACACACACAGACACACACAGACACAGACACAGACACACAGACACACACACACACACACACACACACACACACACACACACGCACACACACATGCACACACACACACATACACACATACACACACAGACACACACACATGCACACACACACACATGCACACACACACACACACAAACACACACACACACAAACACACACGCACACACACAAACACACACACACACACACACACATGCACACATACACACACAGACAAACACACAGGCAGTATCTCATTTCAGTTTTGACTTGTGCTTCCCCACTGGCTAATGACACTGAACTTTTTTGTTGGTTTTTGTTTTCCATTTGCTTGCTGGTCATTTGTATAGGTGTTTTTGGAGAGGCACAAATGCAGGTGCTTTGCTTATTTTTCATTAGGGTTATTTGTATCCTAATTATCACATTGTAAGCATTATTTAGATATTTTAAACACAGGTCTCTTATTAGAGATGTTACTTGTAAATGTGGGATGATGATTATTATTTTGGTAGCATCCTTTCAACACACAGAAGATTTTAGCTTTAAATGAGTCTGGTTTCTTTCGTGTGTGTGTGTGTGTGTGTGTGTGTGTGTGTGTGTGTGTGTGATATACATTTGTGCCTTCAATCTCATGTGTAAGATGGATCACCTAAATCAAGATCATGTGTATTTATGTCTGTAAGTTTCTCTGGGAGTTTAAAGTTCTGGTCTTTACATTTTGGTCTACAATCTATATCCAGTTAATTTTTACATGTGGTATGAGAAAGGAGTCCTTTGTACCCTTTTGTATTCCTCATCTTTTTCTATCACTATTCAGTAACTCATATTTACTTTTAAGCTACATTTAAATACTTGATTGTTACTGAATGAAAGACACGAAAAGCATGTGATGTCAAAGTACCAAGGCACTGCCAGGGCACCGAATTCACTCCTGTTTGGTATGTGAAGATTCAGTTCAGTTCTCTGTGTCCACATTTTCAAAACAGAGCTAAATGGACCCCACTATTGTCATTCAATACAAGCCTACAAGCCCACTGAGGCTTCTCTGGATTCTCTTCTATGACAGGGATCAAATGTGAATACAGTTGTGGTAGTAAATTATAATTATTCTAACATAACATTAGTGTGTGTGTATGTAAAAGAAGTTATATTGGTTCTTAATGAGTAACTTTGCAGTGGGATTACAGGCTACTTTTATTATCTGTCCATATTTCCCCAGAGCTTTAAGACAGTTTATAGAGACTGAGTGTTCCTTTCCTAATCAGAGAGGAATGTCATGATTGCGTTAGAAACTACTAGCTGGTTGCTTCATACAGGTCAGAAGCCATCTCCTTCTGGGGTTGGCCATTTTGTCATCTTTGGACCTATAAAGAGTCTGAAAAGAGTTATGTGTGGGAAAGGCAGTGGGAGCAAACCTGCTATACACCACACCACTTGTTTTGTTGTATTAAGAAACCTGAATGAGCTGCCTGCCATACCTAGGTTAGCTCTAGGTCAAATGCTTCTCTACTTTTGTGAGCACATCCTTGCTAAGGTCATGAACAGGGCAAATCTGGTCTGGTAGATTCAGTTTTCCCAGTGTTGGCTCAGCAAACTCATCCCCAGTGTTCAAAATCAGTGGAAGTCTTCTTTACTGTAGGTATCAATTTTATTTTATTTTATTTTATTTTATTTTATTTTATTCATTTGTTTATTTTGAGACAGGGTTTCTCTATATAGCCCTGGCTGTCCTGGAACTCACTCTGTTGACCAGGCTCGCCTCAAACTCACAGAGATCCACCTGCCTCTGTCTCCCAAGTGCTGGGATTAAAGACGTGCACCACCACTGCCTGGAAATTTCAATTTTTTAAGGCTTAGATTTCCTCTCTGAAGAGTCAATAATCATACTTTGTAAAAAAAATATTAAACAGTAAATTTTTAGAAAATTGTGGCTATTTTAATTAATAGCCATCAAAACTAATCCATGTTGACTCTGACAAAAAAAGAGTAAAAAAGTATTTTTCATGCTTAATAAAGGGGAAAATGCTAGCTACTACATTCAGTTGGGATCAGGCAGCATGTCTCTGTTATGTGGGCCACTCTCTGCACTCCATAAATAGAAATGAAAACAAATTGGAATTTTGACAGCGTGCTTTGTCTCATCCCAAAATGAATTACCCATCTGAATCCATGCCATATTTTAGACGAGTCTTACAGAGTTATCAGGGTTTGTGGCCATTCTGGATAAGTCAAAGTTTTAATGACATCAGGTTCTTCTTTTGGAGATTTAACAAGTCAAGAAGTGAAGGTCCATGTCTATTTCTAATACTGTATAAAAGATAAATACCTAGGATAGGTCATTTCAGAATGTCACATACAAATGGAATGGACTGCTTCAGTTTTGGGAGAGGAGCAGAAATTCACCACTGACATGGACAAAATCATTTATATAATACCCATTTTTCTAAAAGTGTGTGGTTATGTGTCTAAGTCTTGAGTTCTTTTTGAAATATATTGCTTATAGGGCAAACATGAAACAAATGGTGTAGCTGAGGAAGGGCAAGCTTTGGAGCCATAGACCTTGGTCAACTTTCTACTTCCCAGTCTTCTCACCTTGATACCAATATTGGCATTCACAAACTTGAAGTGTTCTTGGGTGGCTCCTGGGAATATTTAAGAAAGCGTGTGGTAGTTGTAAATACTGAGCAAATGCAACCACAAACATGCTGTGAGGATTTGGATTGATTAATGTCACTGATGGATCATTGAAAAAGTGCTAAACGTGAGCAGCAGTGCACACCTCAGTGCCAACGTGCACAGTGAGGACACATGAATGCATTGTCTTTTTGGGAATCTTTCTCATTAGTACAATGTAAATTGAGAATAGAAAAGAGTTAGACTTATTTTCTAAATTCTGCCATAACTGAAAATGTCTCGAGGAATACCCCAATGCCTGAAGAATCCACGACACTCAAGTTTTCACTTTTCATGTTTTTCCTCTTGTAATCTTAGTTTTTAGGGTTAGAAACTTTTCACAGTATGGTGAACCATTTGTAGATTTTTTAATTTCTGGCTATTGTAATGCAAGCAAGAGAACACTCTAGGGTATGGAGCATTGTGCAATTTGTAAGCCCTTCTGCCTAGACAAAAATTTTCTAGGTCAAAAAAAAAATGTGGTAAGAGTTGACTAATATCATATATCTGCCAGTAGCGTGTGAAAGAGTAGTGTCAATGTCTTACACTGATGGAGGCCGCATGAGTCAGGTTTCTCAATTCCTAAATTGAGAGGCAGATGTGAAGGTGAATCCTCGAAGAGTTGGGGAGGGGGAAAATAGGGTGGTGATGATCTGAATACATTATAAACATGTATGGAATTACCAAAATTATCTAGACTTGATTTTAAAGTATTATTCCAAAACATAACTTTAAAAGGAATCTGAAGGGAAGTCTAAAATTATCATTAGTGTAGAAATGATAATGTGTACGTTTATTTTTTTACAGTATCTTAATTTATTTCTCTTTTTTCTTGTTTACTTCATCCTCTTTGTCATCATCTCTGTTGTTGTTGTTATTGTTGCTATTTTGTAGCTATCTAACTTCACTGGATTGTTGGCTCTGGAAGATTTTATTCTGCTCGCCAGTGGAACAGAGTCTGTCGAAAATGACACCTTCAAAACTCTAAGTACATTAAAGACCCTAGAACTTTGGAAAAATAAATTGAGACAAGTCCCCAGTGCTCTCCCAGCCAACCTTGAGGTGTTAAAATTAAATGATAATTTGATATGTGCTCTACATGGATCAGATTTTGAAGGACTAAAGAACTTAAAAGTCCTTGAACTTAAAAACAACTTGATCTCATCCCTGTCTCCCAGCATGCTGTCTTCACTCATCAGTTTGCAAAGTTTGATGGTGGATGGTAACACCATAGAGTCTGTGTTTGGACCACTGAGCCTTCCACATCTCAAGTACATGAGCATGGAGAACAACAAACTCCACCTTATACCAGGGAATGTCTTCATTTCTCTGAAGAATTTGCAGTTCCTTAGTTTCAGTGGTAACTTTCTGACTAAAATTCCTATAAACCTACCCAAATCCTTGCTATCTTTAAAGATGGAGAGAAACCAGCTCAAAGTGGTTAGGTTTCGAGATATGAGACACTTGGAGAACCTATCCCATCTTTACCTGTCAGAAAACTTCTTGTCTTCCATCGACGGGGCACAGCTGCTAACCAATTTAACAACTCTGGAGGTTTCCCAAAACCGGCTTCAAATGTTGCCTCCCAGGCTCCCATCAAGGTTACAGAAGCTTGACTGTAGCAGTAACTTCATCCAGAGAGTGACAGCACCAGAATTCCAGGACCTCCGAGACCTGAAACATCTGTTTCTAGACAACAATGTTGTCAGTTTGTTTGAGGCTGGGGCCCTTCAGAGGTGTTCTCAGCTGTCTAACCTGGCCCTGGAACAGAATCTGCTGTTGTCCATCCCTCTGAGGTGAGTGAGCACTGTTGTTTACTGTAGACACCAGAAGTATTTGCCAGGCTCTGGGACAAATCGACTGCTTATGAGGATTTATCAATAAAACTAGGGGCTGGGGACAGAAGCTTCAAGCAGTGGTTTAGAATTCCCAGTCTGCAAACCAAATGCATAGGGAGTGAATTTTGCTGATGGAACAACACACACACACACACACACACACACATATAATATCTACACTGACAAGCACAATATAAATACACTGTAAAAAAGTATGTCTTGATTTCTAAGTATGCAAAACTGGCTGATTGGGCATGGGTAGCCATTAGCAAGGACATGAGGAAACATCAATGAGGACTATTTGCTAAGACATTTTGTCTTAAAAAGTATCAAAGTCTGCCGGGCGGTGGTGGTGCACGCCTTTAATCCCAGCACTTGGGAGGCAGAGGCAGGCAGATTTCTGAGTTCAAGGCCAGCCTGGTCTACAGAGTGAGTTCCAGGACATCCAGGGCTACACAGAGAAACCCTGTCTCAAAAAACAAACAAACAAAAAAAGTATCAAAGTCATACTCATATAGAAAAATTGAATATATAAAGTAATTACATATTAGGAATTCTCATAATCTTCTCAGAGCTATGACCTAAGGGCTTAAGCAGGCTCTGTGAAATCCATCTATGTCTGTATGAGTGACTGAGTCCATCATCAGCCTTGGCCTTAACCTCTGCTAATTATTTGCTTTTTTCATTTTTTTGTTCTCTTTCCTTCTAGCCCCCTTCCGACCCATCCTCTCCTCTCTCTTTAACTTTTACTTCCCCTCCTATTTTCTTCTTTCTCTTCGTCTCCCCGCATCACTCTATAGCTCCTTTTGCAAATTCCTTCTCTCTATACACAGTGCACTTCAATTGTTTCCTTAACTACTCACCAATCCCCTTAACTACTCAACTGTCCTCATAACTACTCAATCATCCCTTAACTATTCAATCATTCTCTTAACTACTCAACTGTCCCCTTAACTACTCAACCTTACCCTTAACTACTCCGTCATCCCCTCAACTACTCAGTCATCCCCTTAACTACTCGTTATCTCATCATAAATTTATATATGTGTGCATGTTTGTCTAGAGCAAGAGCCAAGGCTCCAAGATGGGGGTCAGAGAATGACTTGCCAGAGTTGGTTCTCCCACTTCCATCGTGTGAGTCCTGGGGTTTGGATTCGAGTTGGCAGGCTTCACAGTAGTCACCTTCACTGGCTGAGCCATCTTTCTGGCTCCCCATTATCCAACTTTTAAGAAATACCATGTAGTTTATTATATTTGTGTAAAAAAAATCTTAGAATCTCTCCAACACTTCCTCTAAACACAAAACAAAACAGAAGGTTTTTTTTTTTTTTTTTTTTTTTTTTTTTGTCATGTGCATTATCTTTATCAAGTTTCTTATAAGTGAAACTCCACTTCTGGCTTCCATACATTCCCGTGGCTCCTATTTTACCTAATTCATTATTAGTTACAGTGACAATCAAGAAAGGAAGAATTATCTTTAATATGTACAAATATTTTTCCTATCTGGGAAGGAACTTTTTATTGTATAGTGTGACATGTGTATTCAGTCAAAAGCATCAAAAAGTGATCTCCCCACCCGACACAAGGGAATTTGACATTTAAAATATATAGACACTGATTTGAGAAATGAACTTTTACTTATTCTTTCTTGTACATTTTCTATGTTTTAAAAATCATCTTTTCTCAGCTTTGAGACTCCTGTGATAGGGAGATTGCTGGCCATGGCAGAGCTGCCCTTCTTCATACCTTTTGCTATAGAAATTTTTAAAAATTTATTTCATAAATATGGGTATTTTGTCTATATGTTCATCCATCTGCACACCAGGAGCAGTCATATTGTTGTCTCCTCCTAATGCCAGGAAATCCTGGGTATTTATAAGCTCAAGCAGGGAAACACAGCAGAAGACATTTTACCATGTGCACCATGCAGTTGGGGTCATTAAACAGCAAAACAAGATATGTGGGATAAACAAGATGTTTATCAGTGTATGCTTCAGCTGTTGTAGGCTGTTGAAAAACAAGTCTCTTGTCAGGGTATATGGCTCAAGATGGCTGCAAAGTTGATAGCCACTTTCTGCTAAAAGTCAGCTCCCAACATCATATGGTCCCATGAGGCTACAGTTATAGATGGTTGTGAGCCACCAAGTAGGTGTTGGGAATTGAATTCAGGACCTTCTATTTAGGCCGAATAGAAGTCAATGCTATTAACCGCTGAACCTTCTCTTTATCCCTATACAAAAATGATTAAATTGATTAATTTATCAGTTTTTAATAGTTTCTATATTTTTGAGTCATGGAAGCTTTTTAAATTAGAATTAGTATTTTAAATATTTTGCTAATATTTTTATAATCATATAATAGCTCATTGTTTTATAATTTCTAAAATATTGAATATTAGTGTTGTATTTATAATTTTGCACTTATAATTCAACATATTGCAAACACAAATAAGCCTTTTTTCATTTTTCATATTATTTCCTAGCTGGAGTTATGACATTATTTAAACTTGTTACATATCACTGCATTGTTTCTGGAATGGGACCAACTGATGATTCCTCTACATTTTTTTTGTATACCTCTTGGAAAGAAACATTTTAAAGCTTAAAACCAAATCATTTTGTAATTTCACACATCAAACATACAGCTTGTTTCCTACCCTGCGAGGGGAAGGGGCTCTATAGAGAAGCAGCCTCTGTGTGTTGCCTAGGAGGCTTTGAATGATGTCTCATGGTTGCAGTCTTCCCTTTCATGCTGTTTTTTTGTAACTTTGTAGGCTCCCTAAGACCCTGGCCAGGCTGGACCTCAAAGGCAATGCCATCCAGGACATGGCTGAAAGGGAGCTCAGGGACCTCAAACAGCTGCAGGTTCTCAACCTGAGGAACAACAAGATCTCTGCCTTAGACCTCAAGGCACTGGAGGGGCTGCCTCGGCTCAGGCATCTGTACCTGGATGGAAATCCTTGGAATTGCACTTGCAGTCTCCTACGGGCCAGGGAAGTCCTGAAGGCCAAGGGCACTGACGTGAAAGGGGGACAGTGTGCAGCCCCAGCAGAGCGACAGGGGGAGAACTGGATGTCCTCCAAGAAGATCCTGAGGCAATGTGAGCATCACTTACAACAGAATGAGAAAAGCAAAGAGACCAAGAAGAAACCAAAACCGGAAGACTCTTCCAGCATTAGACTCAACATGGATGACGACGATGATGATTATGAAATAGATTAGAGATGAGCTTTGTTTCCAGTTTCGAAAATGATTTTTAATGCCCTCTGTCTTAAGCAGAAATATCCTATCATTTAGATATTGCAAGACTTCTTTGTGAGTGGTTCTTGCTATTTTTGGAGATGAAATAAGGGTTAAGGATTAGTTAAAATGTGTGAGGACAGAAAAGTAGATGTGTTTCCTGGTTTGAAACAATTTGTGTTTTAGTCTGAAACCTAGACAAATAACAATGTCAAATAAAATTATCATTTAAACCAACTTTCCACAAGTAGAGTATTTCATTTAACCAAATAATTGTTGACATTTTTATACAAAGCTGTTCTTAATGGCCTACACCACAAACTTCTATAAACAACAAGAACACACTGACCAGGTGAGAAACAACTCTCTAGAACAATTCATAGTAACTCACAGAATCCAAGGAAAAGCTGGAGTGTCTGTGAGAACAGTGTGTTCCCTTCCTAAACCATCATCAGGGAAGGCTTCTTCTAGTTCACGGCTTTCGGAGTTATCAGTGCAGAGTTATTTGGTGACAGCATATAATGGAGGCCTTGTTCACCTCATAGCAACCAGGAAGGAAACAGAGAAGGGAGCCAACTAACCTGATAATGGCTTTTAACTAAGCCCTCATCATCTAACTTCCTCCAACTAGTCTCTACAGCTTCCATCATTTCAACAGTGGCGTGGGTGGGGCTGGGCTGGAGTTCAGGAGCCATTTCTGGTTCAAAGATGGGAGCCAGAAATGAGAACGACTCGAGGGCTTCCCACAGAAGTATGGGATGGAGATGCCCTTAGGACTCCCTCTCTGGAGAATAAAGTGCCTTCTAGCACTTTTGAAGTCTGTGTTCCTCCCCTCAAGATTTCTACCCTTGGTGGTGGTGGGGAGGGAAGACATTTGGCCTAGTTTGATTTATCTGTTTGCCTCGGGACAGAAGGTCTTATTATTCTTACCAAAACCAAAAGAAAAGCAGGAGGGGAAGTGTAAGTTAGTGCTATGTTATCACAGATGTCGCTGCACAGTGCTCTGAGTTATAACATTCAGTTTCTCCTGAGTTAACCGCAGTCTCCACAGTGTGCCTTCCTTCTGGTTAACTGTTGCTTGTCTTTATATAGGAGCACAGAGACCGCAGAATAATACTTTTCTATCAGCTCATTTCCGGGAACAATCTATCTGTAAATACATTAGAAGCCCTGTTCAAATGTTAGTTTTTGTTCTCATTAGTAAAAATTCCTTGTGTAATAGTTAAGGAAGCTTTTCATCAAATAACTCTCATGGCAGAGAAAATAAATAGTGGGAATTATTAAGTTGAGCAAAGAAGCCACCAAAGATAGAACTTTCTTCAGTGGGTGTGTCTTTTAAGTTAAATTGTCACACAGATTTATACATTATTCAATTTATGTTTGTATTTTCAATCTTCAAGATATTTATGAAAACTGAAATTCTTTGAGAAGAGCCCCATGTGTTTTTGGTTTCAGAGATGCCCTAGCACATTGACACTTCCTGGCCCAATACAGAAACACATAAATAAGAAAATTTATACAATTTTTTCTTGCTACTACAGGTATTGGATCTATAGTTGTGTCTAAACACATTAGTTATGTGGGATTTATATGCTCGAATACCTTCTGTATATTTATTCTTAGCTCCCAAGCTGCAAGGGCTTGAGAATGAAGGTGGCCTTTTGCTCATGAGGGAGCTGTCCCAGAGCCGCACACCGACAGGAAAACACAGAGCTGGGGCCGCATCACACTTGGGTTGTGTGTTTTTAGTGCTCTCTAGCCCTGAACCAACAGCTGGGTGCTCGTCGATGAATTATCCAGGGCGTTACTATGGGATCCACCCCACCCCTGCTTCTGTTTTTGGTCTGAGTGCAGCCTTTCACCATGGCATTCATTTCTACCCTCTCCCTCCCCCCTCCCCCTCCCCCTCCTCCTCTCCCTCTCCCTCTCCCTTCACCCCCTCCTCTCTCTCTCTGAATTGAACCTATAGCCTTGCACATACTAGGCAAGTTCTCTACCATTTATTGATTTCCCCAGATCTTTCAAAAATGTTTTATTTGGAAACAAGATCTCATTATGTTGACCATAGTTTTGAACTCACTCTGTAGCCCAGGCAGGGTTTGAACTTGTGATCCTCTTGCCTTGAGTAGGGATTACAGGCTTGCACAACATATATACATACATATATACATATATGCATATATATGTATACACACACCTTGTTATTTCTAATATTATTTAACTAATTAGATAATTTGCTCAGCTAAATTTGCTTAATCATAAACACACACATCAATGAATTACTGTGCTTATCAGTGACCCAGAAATTCTATAATTTTCCATCATGTACTTGCAGTTGTTTGATGAATATTAAAAACTGAATTATTGCCAGAGCAACTCAAAACCATAGGGAATGGCACAAGTGCTCAAAGCACAACTTATGACAATAAACTCTGTGTGACTAGCGACAATCAGTTCTAATAGTGGATTATTTTAACAGTTTGATGCACAGATTTTTGTACTACCTCTGAGCCCTAGGTTTACCTTTATTCTAGGTGTATCTGTTTTTGACAAGGAATAACCCATATAGCAGATTTTCCTATTTTTATATCTAAGGCAAAGTATTATTTTAATATACTCTGTAAATTTCCACTAAACACTGTTTTTCGGAACCCAATATAGAGGATTCGATGTAATAGCCGTTATTCAAACTTCTAAGTAGTTGCCTGAATGACTGATGTTCAATGTTAGCTTGAGTGGACTTAAAATTGTGTAGGAGATTAAACCCCAGGCACGTCTGGGGCATTTCCAAGAAGGATTAACTGGAGAGAGATTCACCCTGAATGTGGGCGGTGCCATCTTGAAGGCTTGGACTTAGACCCAAAACAGATCAAGTCAGGGCATCTCCTTTCCTGATGCCTCCCTTCCCCCCGGATGTGGGCAAATAGCTTCCCTCTTGTGCCAGCTGTTGTGCCATCCCCACCATGAGGGAACATAGCCACAGCTGAAGCAAACCCTTTTGTATATTCATGCGTAATCTCTTTCTTACCAGGTACTCAGTTACAGAAACAAGAGAGGTAATTAAGGCTGTCATGAACAAATGTCTGTACAAGGTGGGTGTTTATACCAGATCTAATGTGCATTCAGAAAATGGTCATTCAGCTTCAACCATTTCCTTCCCAAGGCCCTCCACCTCCAAGCCTGGACTGGGGAGTGGCCTCTAGAGCTTATACTACTCATTTCTTCTCGGCCACTTACATTGTTCATTTTTTAGTGCTGAGGATTGAGCTCAAGGCCTTGTGCAATTGGGCAGGTACTCCACGTCTGAGCTCACCCCGCAGCACCAACTTCTCTCAGTATTCACAAAGGTCACGGAAAATTACTTGAAGACTTTGTGTCCGAGACTTATTTAAAATGTAGCCCAGCCTAATAATGATTCACTGGAAATCTGGTGAAATTCAAAAATAGGCTTTCTATCTTACAGGCTGTGTGTTGCTAACTTTAATTGATCAAAGGGCTTTTTTTTTCATTCATTGTTTTTAGGTGTCATACAAAGTAACGGGTTCCATTGTGAAGTTTTATACACATCTGTTATTATACTTCCTTGCAGTTTCTATCTCTTTCCCAACTCCTCTACCCCTCTTGTTGGATATTCTCCCACCAAAGTCTTTCTGGTTTACACATTACATGTATTTCATCACCTTCTCTGTCATCCCCCCCCTTTTTTAGACCTTTTCTTGCCCTTCGTGGTTTCCTTTCTACTGTTATATTTCTATGGTTATATTTCACAAGAAAATTATCTCTTCCCACTGTTGTATTCATTCCTAAGGAGTGAACTTTAGGCTGTTTTCCCATCATTTCCTTTGTTTAGGGGGCTTTAAAAGTGTAAAGACTGTGAGTACTCACCGTGATACTACTGTGCTCTGTGGCGTATGTATTTTGCATATGACATTGTGATAAAATATAATTTAAGAATTTTCACGATCTTCCCAGCAACAGAGTATCCTATTAGCATACTCATCTGCATAACAAACAAGTTATACATGGAGATATTTATGTGATATTTGTAATAAAATAAAAACAGCATTTATCAACAAAAAACCCACATAAATGAATTTGTATATAGTGGGATTAAAGAAAACAAGTAGTAAAGTGTGTGAATGATGATTCTGTTACACACACACAGACACACAGACATACACACACAGAGACACACATATAGACAAACATACACATACATACACACACAGGTCTTTAAGTAGATTCTACATTTTCAAAGGCCTTTAGTGTTAGTTACTCTTTCCTCCTCTATCCTGGCCTCAACCCACCCTTTATAACTCTTCCTTGTTGGGAGCCGACTTCTAGCAGAAAGCGGCTATCATCCTTGCAGCCATCTTGAGTCATATACCCTGACAAGAGACTTGTTTTCAACAGCCTACAACAGCTAAGCACACTCTGATAAACATCTTGTTTATCCTACATATCTTGTTTTGTTGTTTAGTGCCACAAACTGCAAGGCGCATGTGGTATCCATGCCTGCAAGTCACTGGCAAAGTGTATAAATACCCCAGACTTACCCCTTCAATGAGAGAGACAATAAAGAGACTTGAGACTTGATCAGAATCTCTGTCTTGTCTCCATTCTTCGCATCTCTTCCCCTTCATCCCCACTCTCTCTCTCTTGCTAGACCCTAACCCTTGGACCAGAGCCACAGCTTGGGTGGGACATTTTGGCCCCCAAGCGTGGAGGCAGAGGAGTCCAGGACACTTCCTGTTCCATTCTTCTTCATCATCCTTTCATAACCCCTGTTGGTATCTTACTAGTTTCTTGCCTCCTATGGATTTAAATGAAGTTCCCCTATAATGTGAGGAACAATGCATTCTCCAGACACGACAGGTTATTGTACTGTTTGAATGAGAGAGGGTCAGGTATTTGATTGTTTGGTCCCCAGTTGGTGGAGCTGTTTGGGAAGCTGATACAGACTTGCTGGAGGAAGTACATTACTTGGGGTGGGCTTTGAGAGTTCATAGCTTTTACTCACTTCCAGTTCTTGCTGTACTTCATGTTTGTAGTTGAAGATGTGATAGCTTCTCATGCCATGCCTCTGTACCATGATGGAATCTTCTCTCTCTGGAACCTTAAGACATACTAAACTCTCTCCTCCATAACATTGCCTTCGTCATGGTATCTTATCACAGCAACACAAACTTAATTAATACAGCTATTACATAAAAAGCTTATTGTCTAGTATAGATTACCTCTTTTCAAGTTATTGATCAGTAGAGTTTCACGGACTTTCTCAGCTCCTATTACATGCTGTTGCTGTTATTCTTGGTTACCCACCAGAACTTGAAGGTAAGACCCCACACTACATACCTGAGTCACAGGACATAAGGATCATAGGCCCTAAGGAAGCATCTAGTACTTCCCTGTGATTCTGCTAAATGGACACAGTACTAGATTACCCTCTAAATTCTTGTCTTTATACCTAGACTAGTGCATCTCTCAACCACAGAAGAGAAACTTCTTTATGCAGTAGATGGCAATTAATACAGAGAGCCATAACTATTCATTGTGCAAAGTCTGGGAGACCGTGGAGTGTTCAACTCCAAAGGGGACATCTATATCACACCCTCTTCCACAAGGCTCAGGAACCGTAGCAGAGGAGGGAACAGAAAAATAGTTAGAGTCAGAGGGAGTAGACATTTGCAAAATGACATTTTCCAGCCATGACAGTGAAATTGCACATACAAACTCATAATGGCTGGGACTGAAGGCACAAGACTTGCATGAAGGAGTAGAAAAATGACTCCATCTGTCCTTCTTTGAACCTATGTATGTTTTTGCTTAGTTTCCTTTTTGAGGCAGTGTCTCATGTATCCCAGGCTAGCCTTGAACTCAAACTTGCTATGTAGTTAAGGGGGACCTTGACCTTTTGATTCCTCTATTTCTCCCTCCTGAGTGCTTGGATTAATGCACTGTGATATCAAAGTAGGGTTTCATGAGTGCAGAGCAGGCTATCTACTGCGCTACATACCTAGTCAGCCACCCTGGTACTGTTTTGCCTCTTTCAGTTTTTGCCTCCTAAGCCATTCTCTCCCACAATTAGAAACTTTAGGTTTTAGAAAGGACAGATGATTAAAAAAATCATTCTGTCGAAACATGGAACTTATCCTTGGGACAAACTTAAGGAGTGGTTGAGAATTGACCCAAACCACAAACTTTATTTTATATCTACATAGTGGAGATTTTTACCAAATGTTTAAGAAAAATATTATATTAATTCTTTACAATACTATTCAGAATATGGAAGCAGAAATAATCTTTCCTAACGCATCCTATGAAAGCAGAACTTCCCTTAAACTAGAACCAAATAGGCCATTGTAAGAAATACTATTCAGAATATGGAAGCAGAAATAATCTTTCCTAACGCATCCTATGAAAGCAGAACTTCCCTTAAACTAGAACCAAATAGGCCATTGTAAGAAAATTATAGTTTGGGGGTTGGCTAATGGCTTATCAGTTAAGAGCATTGGCTACTCTTCCAGAGCACCTAGGTTCAATTACCAGCACCCATATGGTGGCTCACAACTATGTGTAATTCCAGTTCCAGGGATATGATGCCCCTTCTGGCCTCTGTAGGAATCATAGACACATATAGTGTACAGACAAACATGCAGGCAATAGTTCCATACATTAAAAAAAATGTTTCCCTCTGCAACTTGATTTTCACACTTTATGGGACTACTTACTGGTCCTTGTATTCTTTGTAGTTTACAGGAATGCTTTCTATTATGTCTGTCTACATATATGTGCATGTCTTTTATGGTTTGGCCTTAGAAAATGCAGACTTTTGCAACCCTTTCCTTTGTTTTAACTTGGACAACTTTCCATTTTGCCACGTGCACCACTAGCCCATTGGGTGAATGGCATCAGGACCCAGGAGTGGATGTCCTCTGCAGGAACATTTTTGTAGGTATATGCATACACATACACACCATATTTATATGCATATGTATACACAGATGTATACATACATGCATATGCTTATATGAAAATTCTTTATTTTGACTAATAGGGAACTTTTAACAAAACAGATAATTCTACTTTGAAGCTCACTAGCTATTTATATATGGTATTTTATTTCCATCTGAGAGAAATTTTGGGTCTTTCAAATTGTTGTAAAATGTCAGCATTTAAATTAAACTGTGAGGGCATTCAGTGCACTCACTGAGAGACTATGTATGGAATCTCATGTCTTATTTTATACCTTACTCTTTCTGTCACCCCTACCTGTGACCCTTAAAGTTTCTAAAATAATGGCTTAAGGACTTCCTTTACAGTTTGTCAGTATTATGTATCTCCTCAATTGCCTTAGCTTGGAATGAACCTTATATTTATGAAAGAAAGTACAAGTCTATTTTTTCACAGCTAGTGTCTTCAGAATTAACTTTGTGCTTTGGAAAACATTTGGGGAACAACTCGTAAAAGTTTTGATTTTGACTTCTTACAGAAATAATATGCAGTTAGTATTTGTTATGCATAGAACTTGCTTCCCAGAAAAGTTTGTTTTTCATGAGGAACATTTACCTAATAACTGACTTGAAAGCACCTCTGTGTGTGGAGGGTAGGAATGGAGAGCGAGGAATGTTCAAAGGGCAGAGGTCAGGGGCTGGAATTTCTGTGTTTGAAAAATTTTAACATGCTAAGGTTTTTGAGGCTCAGTTTTGGTGCAGGAAATGGTTTTAGGTATACTGATTTTGATAATTGTCTCTTTTCTTTTTTGGAGAAGCTGAGGATTCAACCCTCAGTCTTGCACATGCTAGGCACTGAAGTCCAGTTACTTTCTTGTTCATTATAAAATATTGTTGAAATAATTTTTTAAAAATAAAGCCATGAATTTGTGTACCATTAAAAAATTATTGGCTAATATCTCTCACTAACACAGATGTAAAATATTAATATTACCAAATCAAACATAAGCATTTAAATAAAGAATCATATATCTTGACCATACAAGACTTATTCTAGGGAAGCAACTTGTTTAGAATTCAATAATCAACTAATGTGCCAGGTGTAGTCATGTGCTGCGGGCCATGCAGGAGGAATGGCAAACGGCTGGAGAATTCAGAGAATGCAGCCCAAGAGTTAGCACAGGCGTGATGGCGAGTCTCAGTGAGGTAAGACCCTGAGGACCATGTGTCTTGCGGACTTCATGCTGCTGTGGAGTTCTGCCCTGCTTGTTGCCCTCACATCCCGCTTAAGCTAAGAATTAAGGGGCTCCCAACCCCACAGTGGGCAACACCACTGACACTCACAGTAATACTGCTTGATCTGCTTGAGGCACTGCTGCTGGAGCAGATGAATGATTCAGTCACCACCCTAGGGAAGAGCTTAGAGATGTAGATTTTCAGCAGTGACCACACCCTTAGAAAGCTTTTGGAAAAGTAAAATTGGTAGTGAAGCTAGGTTAAAATGCTCTGTTTTTTTTTTTCAATACTCTTCATTGTATTTATTTGTTTTTATTCTTCAAGATCCAGAAGATGGGCCCTGCTTCTCTATTTTATTTTTATTCAAAGTGGAAAGTTTTATATCACCTGGCTTCAGCAAGAAAACAAGTGAATACTTAGAAACATGAACAGTGTTTTCGGTAACAGTGCCAAAGGGAGGAAGGATAAAGGGAAGTCTGTGGGTTTTACCCCTTTGTCAAAGCAGAAGCAGGACCCCAAAGAAAGGGCCAACTTCCCTTAATTTATCTGGCAGCCTAGAGACCACACTCAGGCAAGTTTAGAACACCAGCTGAGGGCAAGGTGGAGGCAGGCAAAGGAAGAGGTGGACAGGAGTTCAGGAACCAATCTGTCAAGGTGCATCACCACGGGAACGTCATGGGCTGAGGATTCTGCAGAAACGTCATCACCATGGCAGAGACTGAGAGCGTGAAGTCATTTATCATACGTTCAGTGTCTTTCATGTGCTGGAGGTTTCCAGAGCTAATGAAGGAACGGAAGATGGCCACGCAAGCACACCACTTCAGTTTGAGTGTGAGGCCTCACGCAATGAGACTCATGTAGTGGGGTCGACCAAAGCCGGATTGCACTTACTGGGCAGCTTTGTTTGCACAACTTTGATGGGCTTCCGAGGGTCAGGACAGCCATATTGTTGGTGACATAGGGAACTGAAGACCTCTTTCACTACTCCTGTCTCTTTATTTTTACTGAGAGGGTTTTACCACTTAGTGGGAGGTTAAAAAAAATCTGTGCTAAAGATTATTTGTAGTTCAGCCGTAAGGTTACAATTCTCTATAATAGATATTACACAGATTAAGATTCTCTCTGCCCCTCTGTCCTCCTTCCCTCCCTCCCTCCTGCCATCCCTCCCTCCCTCCTGCCATCCCTCCCTCCCTCCTGCCATCTCTTCATCTCCCCCCTCTGTCTCTGTCTCTGTCTGTCTCTGTCTCTGTCTCTGTCTCTCTCTGTCTCTGTCTCTCTCTCTCTCTCTCTCTCTCTCTCTCTCTCTCTCTCTCTCTCTTTCTCTCTCTCTCTCGATTAAATTACTGAGAACTCACCTCAGACCGGACACAGGAAGCATCCTGAACACACCATTGCTTTAGTTCTTATAACAATCAGAAGAAGCTAGGGACAACATTTACGAGGAACCAGGAGCCATGAATATCATTAGGAATGGCCACAGCCACTATCTCATCTTTGATGAGGTTGCAGGAACTAGAGTAAGGGGCTAGGCGGGGTTAATTAGGTTTGTTGAGTCAGAACCTGGCTTTTTATTCATTATTATTTAAAACATTTTAAAATTATTTTCAACATTTTATTTATCATCATCATCATCATCATCATCATCATCATCATCATCATCATGATGTATGGGTGGCTTGTCTGCATGTATGTCTGTATACCACACTTACGCAGTACCCACAGAGGCCAGAATATGGTCTCAGAACCCCTGGGACTGGAGATACAGAAGGTTGTGAGCTGCTATGTGGGTGCTGGGAATAGAACCTTGTCTTCCACAGCAGACGAGGCACCGCAGAAGGTGGCCTGTGCAGGGCTCTATAATCTGGACCACTTGCTAGGTCACAGTGCTGAAGAACACCATTCCCACGGCCGTATCAGAACAAAGACCCAGTTGTTGAGGCCAGCACGTCAGTGTCTCACGACGTTACAATCCAAACACATCTACAGTTACTCCTGAGACCTCTAGGGAAGCGGGAGAACTATGCCAGTCCAAAATGACACAGAGAACTGTCCTGTGTGAGACAATTCTGTCCTTAGCCTACGGAGAGTCACAAAAGCAGAACAGTGGTCCTCTGCTGCTCTATCCCATTAGGAGGCTGAACAGCGTTAACATAAGGACATTGTCTGCCTGCTTCAGCTATCTTAGAAGGAAAATGGTTGCCCAGAGGTGAAGGATCCACAGATCAGAGGGCTGTGTCAGATGGAGATGGGACCAGAGTTTGTAAACTTGCTCGAGTTTGTAATCCGAAACAGTACATAGATATAGTTCACAGGCAGACCTGAGAATTGGCAAACAGGATCAATGCCTTTAACCTTGCCAGAGTAGGGAGCATGGGAACAAAGAACTTAGCACACCAGAGAAACATGCTAGGGTGGCAGCTGGGATGATCAGGTTTGGTGCCTCCGGAACAGTTAGCCAGGTCTCAGTGAGTGTCTAGCAGCGTCCTTAGGAGATCATCCCGGCTGCAGAACATTAAGCTGCAGCCAGTGCAGAAGACTCTGTTTTGCTATTCATGGTCTTTCCTCTCTCCCACTGCTTTACCTACTCTCAGAAGAGCTTCGACAAGCAGACAAAGAGGGAGAGAAGTATGTAAGCTGTGCCTCAGCCCTAGCTGACACTTGCAAACGGCTCTTTTACTTCCGCAGAGGAAGGGATAAGATGGGGCCTGTACTCAGGCTATATGACTACATGGCTTAGGCTGAGCCCAGAGTGTTTCCTTCTCTGTTCTAACTGTCCCTAGACAGTTAGATTCCAGCCTCCATACAATCTAATCTTTCAAGCTGACTGATTCAGTCTGGTTTCTGACTCAATTGCTCTGTCTGGCTTCATACTAACTTTGCCAATATGTTCTAATCTTCTGGCTCTTTTTCATTCTGTCTTCACCTGTATCTAGCTTGTTCTTTCTGTAACTGGTTTCAGTAAAACTGTCCTTGTAAAACTGCCATACACATATACTGAAAGAGTTAAAAAATTTTTTAAACCTTCCACAGAGGGAGTCAAGAGTGTAGATCAGCTTGGTCTGCTCTCTGGGTCCTAGAAAACTAGCTATCCACAAGACAAAATAGATAAGATAGGAGTTCAGAGCTGGGAGTTCAGGTCAGCATGCCCGTGCACCCTGGATACCAGAAACAGAACTGACCACAAGACAAATTGAATAGGGTTTGATTCTTAAGAGAAGAAAGGCTTGTATGAGATATTTCCCCCCCACCCCCCATCCCCAACCGTTTCTTGAACCTGTCACAGAAGCTGAACACTGGACAGGTACTTTCTATAGATACTTAATCATGTCCCCCCCCCATCTCCCCTGGGTTTCGGTTTTTCCCTTTAAGAGCTCTAGCTCTTTTCTAAGGGAGGAGGTCGTACTTCGTTGCTCGCCTCTGTGTAGGACAGGCTAGAAGTGCGGCCTCAACGCGTTGAATCAAATATACCTCTTGTTAATTGCATCAAGTTCAGTGTCTTGCAGTTATTGGGGTGGCTTGTGAATTCCCGAGAACAGGGAGGGAGTTCCTCCCTTTCTGGTGGGCCTTGCAATACCACCCACCACCCACCACCCATACACCCTCCTCTCCTCTCCTCTCCTCTCCTCTCCTCTCCTCCCCTTCCTCTCTCCTTTTCTCTTTCTCTCTGCTCTTAAGTAGCCTCTCTTTCCTGTCTATTTTTCTGTGAGTTGGGCATATCCTATCTCTGATTTATTCTGTCAAATCTTTCTCTGATTCATCACTTTGTCTGCTTTTCAATTAAACATCATTTTCAAACACAGCTGCCTCCTTCTACAAACTAACCTTACCTTCATTGTCAGAGATTAAAGGTGTATGCTAAGAGAGTGTCTGTATTCCAGCCAGATCAGATCATATCTTTGGCTACAGTTTTTGAGAGGAGCCATGTTGCCCGATTAAAATTTCTCTACAGGCATTTCCTGGCAAAGGCAGGAAAACTTGCAGATCAACATGAAACTCAAGTTTTAAACTAAAGCAATGAAAGTCTTACAAACAGAAATGAGACCAACTGGAAAAGGGGACAATGGTCAAGACATTAAGGTCTGTAGACAATTCCCAGTGGGAAAAGGGGCTATACAGATAAAAATCTGGCTGTATTACACAGATCCAACTATATATGCTTATATATTTGTATGAAAATATAATACATATATATGCTATAGGTACACAAGGTAAGCCTTGAGAAATGGATTGGGATTTGAGCAACACCAAACTGGGAAACAGGAATTCAGAAGGAAGAGTTTACACAAAAGAGGCAATAATTACCCAGAACTGCTGCAGGGGAAATTCAGAGCGGCCTAGAGGATTAGGGTAAGTGAAGATTGGCTAGAACTTGGGGCTGTAAAAATACCAAGGGTAGAGGTCACTTTACATCAGATGGCAGAGATGACTAAGTATCATGCCCGTTTTCCTATCCACGGCAAACCTAACTCATAACTTGGAGGTCAGAATTTCTTGAATGAATGAAGTCACTGGGTCATCAGGTGGTGGATCACATTTTACATAGAAGTGGTGGGTAGCCAGTAAGGACTCTGTACCTATTCTGGCAAGAATGAAGATATTCTGAGACACTTCTGATTCCTGCCCTGACCTTGGCTGTTAGATTATGGAAACAAAATAGACCCCAAGAAATTGGATTTTCCACAAGGATCACATGTTGAGAAAAGTAAAAGGCTGTAACTTAAAGCAAAAGGGAGATTTGTCTCTGGGAAAACGACTTCATACAACTTGTTAGACTCTTTTTGTGGAAGAGACTGGGGCTGAGAGAGTTGTACCACCTTGACTAGAATTTCTTAGCTACACATACGTCTTGTTTTCTATGGTACTTAAACTTCATTTTAGGATCCTGAAGATGGGTGCCATGTGGATGCGCGTGTATCTGGGCACCGAATCTATTCTCAGAGCGGCCACATTGAATCAGTTTCCCTTTCTGCATTCACTATCTATTCTTTCATTGGCCTATTAAGGACAGGTGGCACAGCCTGATTTGTTAGGGATACTAGGGCCTGATTCTGACCCTAACAGTGTCATGTTAGTCTGTTTCCAGGTCCTATGCTATAGGATCTCATTCCCACTCTGGGAAGTTTTATTCTCGTCGGAAGAATGGACAAAGAACTGTAATGAGACCTCTCCAAGAACACTCGAGCCTTTGGGGACATCTATTTGGGGACCCTGGTTGATTTCCAGCATCTGCACTTGCTGATGCGGTGGATTCTCTCTTTGTAACTTCCAGTTCGTTTAGATTACTTTTAACTCCTTGGGAATCGTTTCTATCCTGGCTGTGAGAGGAGATGGGCAACACATCGCAAAATGCAGATCCTCCTCTCAGCCTGAGGAACAGCCCAATCCTTCCACCGGAGGAAGGATAGAGGCGTTGGCGTGTCGCCCTCCTTACCCCCAGGGGGCGCCGGCGGCCGCGAGTCAGCCTCATTCTCAAGCGCACGCTCTCTTTAGCGGTGCCGTGGAGGCTCCGGCCACGACTCCCAGTCGCGTCGACGTTCCCCGGCAGCCAATCAGAATTGCCCATGTACTAACGGGGGCGGGGCTGCCGAGGGCGGAGGAAGATGGCGGCGGGGGCTAGGTGAGGTGTTGGCAGTGGCGAGGGGCTCGGGCGCGGGGGGTGGGGGGACGCGGAGCGATGGCCCGCGCCGGCCGCTGGGGCGGATAAGACCCCCGTCTCGCCGCGGGTGTGGGCCGGAGGGAGGAGACGGTGCCCGAGCGCCACAGGAGTATGACAGGGCTGCACGAGCTGGTGTGGCGGGTGCTGCACGCGCTGCTCTGCCTGCACCGCACGCTCACCTCCTGGCTCCGCGTTCGCTTCGGCACCTGGAACTGGATCTGGCGGCGCTGCTCTCGCGCCGTCTCCGCCGCGGTCCTAGCGCCGCTCGGCTTCACGCTCCGCAAGCTCCCGGCCGTCGGCAGGAACCGGCGTCATCACCGGCACCCGCACGGGGCACCGGGACCGGCCGCCACCCATCCCCGGCTGCGCTGGCGCGCGGACGGCCGGTCCCTGCAGAAGCTGCCGGTGCACATGAGCCTGGTGATTACCGAGGAAGTTCAGAAGTCCAGCTTCTCAGAGGTCGCCAGCCTCGTGGTGTGGTGTATGGCCGTGGGGATCTCCTACATTAGTGTCTACGACCACCAAGGTGAGACCGGGTGGGAGGTGGGGTGACAAGAGGCGCTTCCGAGTCTGAGGACTAGTCTCTAGCTACTTTGTTCCTGGTCGCCCTGCGAGGCCGCCGCCCTCTCCAGGCCCTGGGAGTTTCGGTAGCCCTTGGCCCTTAAGGAAAAAAAATCACGGTGCCGGCGCTTTCGAGGAAGGGAGATCAGTTTACTGAACATTGGCTAAGTCTTTGGATTTGGTTAGTGTTTGTAACATTTAAAAGATATTTATTGTAGTCCGTTAGGGGAGATGGTTTTCTCTGGCTTTGTTTCGCAAAAGAGGGAGCTGACGTTCAAAACATTAACTGATTTGCCCAAGGTCACAAAAGTAACGGGTAAATAATTGTAACCAGTCTGTGTGTTCTTGAAAGTGTCCCTTCAAGGGGGTTCAGTCTTACGGGCGACCAGGCAGTGGAGGATTTATCCATGAGCCGCATGAGCTCTTGGAGTTAGGTAACATTTGAATTGGGTTTCTGAAAAGTATGTAAGAGTTTAGATAGGCCTGGAACAAGGCCTGAAATCATGTGTTACCATTTCTCCTTAGTGGCCGGTACAGTAATTAATACACTTGTCTTCCTGCAAGTTCTGATCAAGGCAGTGGATTTCACCACGGTTTTGTTCACTACGGTACTCAACACTTACCGCATGACAACAAGCCTAAAGCTCTATGCCAAATATATTAATTGGAATTTGCCCTCGTCTCCGGCTGACGGGGAGAAAGGGACACACACACTCACACTCACACACACACAGGTGATGGATGACATTTGGGAGTGAAGTGTCTACTAGAAAGAAGAGAGATTCTGAAGAGAGGAACTTGAGAGTTCCGGTAGAGGAGATGAAATATGAGTAGGGTGTTGAAGAATGGGAGAGAGATAAAGTGGAGGCTCTAAATGTCAGCCTTGGATTTCCGTCAGTCCTAAATGCATTGGTGTTTCCTTAAAGCTAGAGACGTTGTGAGAAGGATGAGTCAGGAGGATTGGTATGTAGGAAGGAAAAATGACTGCCTTACTCTCCGGTAAATTGCCTGCATGCTCCGGAGAAGCAATTTGAGTTTTACCTTTAAATCTTTATCAGCTACGTATTTGATTTGGGGGGGGGGGGGTTGGTTTGGATTTGGTGACCTCTGACTACATTATCCTCTTTTTTACAGCTAGCAAGGAGTATGGCTCCCCAGGAGTCTGTCAACTGAATTGATGGTTTGCCCTGTAGGGTAAAGTGCAATATATTCAGAGACTGACAATACAGGGTTTCCTGAATGACTCACGAGACCAGTAGAAGAAGTCTAGGAGGTGACGTGGCCCTTGCCTGAACCAGTGCAGTCAGTAGTGTGGGATATAATAAGGCAATAAAAAATGAAAATCAAAAGCATTAAGTAATGTGGATTGACGTACATCCAGTAGGAAGGAAAAGAGAGCTGAGTTGTTTGCCAATACTGCTTCCAGGCAGGGTTCACAATATAGCCACACTTCCTTGTTCCTGCAATTCCTGTTACTGAATTTCTGATGTGACTCAAGTCCTATGTCCTTTTAGAGGGAAAATTATTAGCAATGAAAAGAAATTAACTTAAACTAAGTTTTGAACTAAATGGGGATTTAGGGAGCTTTTTTTTTTTTTTGCTTTGCTCATAAGTAATTTTGTAGAAATCTACCCCAAAGAAGTTTAGTGTTTTAAAATGATTAAGTGTTGACTCAGTACAATTGGGCAATTTTCCTTGGAGTCATTCATGTACGTGATTGCAGCCAGTTAACTGACAGGGACATAAAGGTTGCCATGTGTCATCCATTTTATGCCTGGTTTGTAATGACTGGAATGGTCACCTGTCTTCATAAGGCTACTGTGGGCTTTCTTATGTAATAGAGTCTTCAGAATGATCCACTTGCCTCCAGATCAAAGGTTCCCAGAATTAGACCAAAGCTGTAAGGTTTTAGGGCCTAGTTTAAGCAAACAGTCACACATCTGTCTGTCTGGAATGAAGGAAGTAGATTTTACTTCTCAGTGGGAAAATGGCTTAGGCCTCAAAGTAGGGCTGAGGGGAGTTAATAGCAGCCACTGTGGAGACATGCCTATAATTTAATTTCCCCCTAGCCTACATCTCTTCAACCTCAAATCTGTGTTTAAATACCATTCATTCTGATTATGATGGGCTATAGGTTGCTTTTAATTCTTAGACTAAAATACCCATTGACATTTACTTTCATTGTCTTCCTGAGAACTGATGACCAAGTT
Organism: Rhabdomys pumilio; assembly: GCA_030674055.1. Classification (NCBI taxonomy): domain Eukaryota; kingdom Metazoa; phylum Chordata; class Mammalia; order Rodentia; family Muridae; genus Rhabdomys; species Rhabdomys pumilio. The sequence goes on along the minus strand of JANHMN010000019.1, from coordinate 49,304,079 downwards.
TGTTTGCTTTTGTCACTTAGTAGGCTGGCCTTCAATTTAAGATTCTCTTGTCTCAGCTTCTCTGCTGCTGGGTTACAGACATGTGTCCAAACCTGGTGTTTGCTTGTTTATTTATTTATGTATTTATTTTGAAATGAGTTCTTCTGAATACCTGGAGTTTCTTGGTTTTTTGGTGATCGTTCTGTAGTCCTGAGTGATTCAGTTAAGCCTGTATACTTTTTCATTATACTTGCAAACTGTTTTGATTATGCTAACTTCTGCTGTGTTTATTCATTGGAAATTAAAGTTTTCTTAGAAGATTGATCAGGAAGTTTTGAGCTTATAGTTCTCATAAAGAGAATTGACTTATTTTGTCTACGTGATTATGATTTGGAAAATGATTATGATAGGAATTGTGTTAGAAAAGTGTTTCTTAAATGTGTTTGATAATTACAGCCTTGGGGCTCTTACGTTTTTTTGTGTTCACTTGAAGTACACAGTGCTCCAAATGGGATGAGTACCCCCTTATTGCCCAGTTGTGTTGGTACCACACTTACAGTAAGTATTTCTGCACACTGGAGTTTGACCTTAGCGTAGAACAAAAGGTCCTCTGCCATTTGCCTTCTGTAAGAGTCATCATGGGCTGGAGATGTAGCTTAGTGGATGTGGTGCTGAGAACCCATACACACGAACGCACACACACACCACACTTCAGCTTTTACATTCTTATTCACGTGTGAGGACAATTTGGAGGAAGTGCTACTTATTATAAATGAAACAAGTCAGCAAGGTATTATTTTCTGTATGAGATTCAGCAACAGGACAGCAAAAACATTTTGTTGTTTTTTCTGTTTTTATCTCTTTATTTGTAAATCTGTGCTGTGCAATAGATTTTGTGTAATTATTTTCACTAGCTGTAAAAAGACTGCCCAGTGCCACCTCAGCCTTCACAACCTATTTCCCCCACCTCAGTACCTCATATCATATCCACATTTAGGCTATTTGCTACCACCTCTTTCTGGAGTGTTCACTTTCTGTTTTACAAATGACTATCTCTGATCCTTGTGAGTCTGCCTTCATCTCGGGCTAGTGTCTCCTGCCCTTTGTTAGTCAGTCTTGCCTCTGCCATACTCTGTTCCTGGATCTCCTAAGAACCTTGGGCTCCCTCTAAAGATACTTGTGTTTTCTTCCCGTGTGTCTGCACTTGATGTTCATACATTAGAAGCTCCGCAGATGTCCTCTCTGTTTCTTGTTTTGGCTTCTTCCAGGTTATGTTTGGTGTTGAATGCCTACTGTGGTCAGGCAGTACACATTCTTTGACTCCAGAGAGGGCTGTGCACAAGGAACTGAGTTGCAGCTCTTGTTTCCCAAGAGTGGAACCTTAGAGTCCTTCAGGAAAGTAAATAAGTCTGTTCTAGTTTGACCTATGACATAGATACTAGCAGGAGGAATAACTCTTAATGTGATTGTTCTCCTTGTGTTGAATTAGAGAGATGTCAGAGATATTGAAAGTCCAAATACACTCAGGATTGTATTTTGTATACTGAACAGTGTATATGGAATGTTTATTTTCCTGTGTGTAGAAACTAGTGAGCGAGAACCTCTGTCCATACATCTCACCCTTGTATAGCTCACTCTCTCCTAGAACTTTGCATTTTATCTTACCATCTCCTTTTTCTGACAAAGGATTCTTTACCAAAATCCTATTATGATTCTCAGAGTACCCAGCCAAGCCCACCTCCTCAGTATGATGGTTCTTAGAGTAGCCAGCCATGCCCGGCTCCTAGGTATCAGGTTCTTTGAGTATCAAGCCGAGCCCTGCTCCTCTGTAGGCTCTTCATCCCTGTCCTGCTTTGTCTCTGAAAGGTTTTCTCCTGCTTTGTTTTTTGATGTGAGAAATAATTTTGTTCTTAATACTCTTCTGTTAAATTAGTACTAGATCTATGCATTAAGCCTTTTAAACAAAGATTTATTTTTAATTTGTGTTTGTGCTCTTTAAGTGCTGGTATTCTCGGAGGCCGTAAGTAGAGGCCACAAAAGGAGGCCAGAAGAGGGCAATAGATAGCCCGAAGCCAGTGTTAAAGGCAGCTGTATTGGATATGGGAAGTGGACATGGGTCCCCTGCGAGAGCTGTACGTGCTTTTAACCACTGAGCTCTCTCTTCAGCCCTATGTATTAAATTTTAATAGAAACGATTATTTTTTGTTGAAACGATTATTTTTGTTAAATTCTTTAAAAAGCCACTTAGTTCTTTGGTTCAGAGTGTGTGTATCACAGCACACTCATGGAGGTTAGAGAACAACTTGTAGCAGTTGGCTCTCTTCCAGCACATGTGGCGCAGGTCTCCAGGCTCAAAGACAAGAAGAGCCTCGACTTGCTGAGCCATCTCGACATCCTCTCTCATGATTCTTACTGTGTGCCATGTGCTATGCAAAAATGTAGTAAGTCTAAAAGATTTCCAGCTCAAGAGACAGAATCAGAAAACCAGGAGACATATTCCTCAGGGAACCAGGTTTAGAGTTTGAACAAGTTTTTAAAGCTTTTGTTCTTACAGCTTTTGTTGATTTTCCCCATTTAGAGAGCAGACAATAGTCCCTTTATGGACTGACATATTGCATCATCTTCAGGTCCTGGTATCATGGTACTGACTTATAGGTGATAAAAACTTTTTATAGAAGGCATTTAAAGGTAGATAGTTTTCCTTATCATATCTCACTGATCTTAACATTCACCCGGAGCTGTAGGATACCTGTTTAATGACCACAGCTTAACTTTGTGGAGCTTTTGCTCTTGGTTGAACTGTGTGTCAGATAAGCAGAGTTATGAAGACATTCTTGTTTCAGAACGTGCAGCTTTAGCTGGAGAGGTTGCTGGGGTATATTGGGGGTGGAGTGGAGATGTGCTTGCCTCATTTGTGAAGCTCTGTGCTTGCTTCTGGATGTTGGTGAAACAGACTGACACATAAACTGCTGCTGGAGCTGAGAAAGCCTCTCTATACGTCTTCTTCAGCTTATGCTTCCTGGGTCTGAGGTGCCATTATGTAAAGCCACCAGCACGTTTGTTTTGTTGCTGTAGTATGTTAGCATTCTAGCGTAATTGTTGGTCTGTGAGGAAAAATGAGGCTCTCCACTATTTTAGTAGTAGTTCAGTGGCTTATAAGAACTTATGTTTATGACGGTGGTAGTATTAAGTATATGTTTTCTTCTCCAAAGATTCCCCTCCAGTGGTGTGATGGTTGTGTGTTACAGAGGTTAAGTGAAGGTAAACCAACAGGAATTTACTTAGGGCTCAAGGCATTGTATATAAGGAAATACTGCTTTAATTGAAGAGCTTAGAGGAATTTAATAACTAGAAGACTGTTTCAGTTTATTTTTTTCTTTGTCCTATAAATCCTTTTTGATAGATGTTTCTTAAAAGTTCTGCTTCTATAAAAGGAACAGTTGTAAAAATTCTTATATCAAAAGATACGTTAAATACATATTTTAAAAGTCATTTTATTAGATTGATTATATATTTCACATAAGTTTTGAAAGAACCTTTAGGAAGTACAGGCAAGATTTGTTGAAAGAATACTTGTTTAAACTTATTGTTTCCTGGTTCTCTTAATTTGGAAAGGTGGTGTCATGTCTTATTGCCCGGTTAGTTTGCACATGCTTGGGCATGAGGGTGGGCTGAATGTTGAGACCGCTATATGATTCCAGAATGTCACTTACCTTTCAGAGCAGAGATTTTTTTTTCTTTGTGTGTAGCCCTGGCTGTTCTGGAGTTCGCTTTGTAGATCAGGCTGCCCTCAAACAGAGATCTGCTTGCCTCTGCCTCCTGAGTTAGTGCTGGGATTAAAGGCGTGTGCTACCGCTGCCTGCCACCACCATGCCACCAGGCCAGAGCAGAGATTTTAAAAGTTGAGATCAGTTTGTAATCTTATATGTAGATTGGCAGACTTACTTCTGTTTGAAATGTAGGTATTCCTGGTTTTTGTAACACCATGTTTGCTTGGATGTCTTGATTCACATCTGTATCTATGAAGTCTCATGCCTGGCTTCTCTTTTGTTTCTCTTCTAAATGTGAGATGTAGGTGAGTTCTTGTCTTTCTGCTCAACTTGGCCATGAACAGCTGGCTGAGTATGGGCTGTTTAGTGCTGTCTCAGGTGTCTCTCCTGTGATTTTAAGCATCACCGTGTGTTGACATGCTGTTTGTACCTCTGGCCCCATTGCTTCATAACTTGACACTGTATCTCCAACATTACATGTCTGAAACAGTACTCTTGAAAATTCCTCCAATCTGCCCTCTCATGTTTTCCTCCATTCTGGAAAATAGGAGTCACTTTCCTCAAGTTGTTCATGTTGAAAGCTCCTCTTACATTCTGTGGAAGTTATAGCTTGTTATCAGCCCGTTGGAGCCTTGTGTGTGGAGTATGTCTGAAGTGTCCCCTTTGCATTGGAGTAATCTGTCCCACCCAAGTTTCAGTGACATTACCTTCCACTTGCGTTACTACTCTAGCTTTCCCCACTCCCACTGGTCTTTATTTAGATTCTGACCCCTCTCTAATCCATTCTTCACCTATCAGCAAAGTAATTTTCTGGCGATGGCATGGATTTGGGATTAAATATAGAGCCTGTTAAAACCCTGCTACCAAGACAAGAGTACCACTGTGAGCATTTACAAGAAAGTGGAAAGAGGAATTGTCCTAGTTGACTTAATTATCATTTTGACACATCCAAGAGTCACCTGCAAACTCTAAATTGAGAGATCACCCAGATCAGAGTGACCTGTGGACAAGTCTGTGGGAGACGTTGTATGTGTGTTGTACATTCCAGATTCCACTTTGTCCTAAGCGTTTGCCCTGTCTAATGCCCTCTCTATATGGAGCATTTTAATTTCCTAGATTCAGTTCAGCTCAAATCTTGCTTTAAGAAACTGTTTTCTATTATTTATCTATTTAGTAAATGAGTGTATGTGTGTGTGTGTGTCTGGTGGTGGTGGTGATGGTAATGAATATGTGCAGGGCATGTGTGTGGAAGTTGCCTTTTTCCATCATATGGCCTTTGATCATGACCTCAAAGCAAACACTTTTGCCCACCTGCTGAGACACCTTGTGGGCCCTCATGCTTATAATAAGCCTTCCATTGGAAGACATTGCTTTTTATTACTTCTTGTCTGGTTTTCTTGTGCTGTGAAGAGACATTGTAGCATTTTTTATAGACGAAAACATTTAACCTGGGCTTGTTCATGTTTCAGAGGTTTAGTTCTTTATGGTCATGATATGAAGCATGGCAGCATGCAGGCAGACATGGTGCTGGAGAGGAGCTGAGAGTTCTGCATCTGGATTGGCAGGCAGCAGGAGGAGAGAATAAGCTCGCGGAGCCTGGCTTGAGCTTCTGAAAACTCAAAGCCCACCCCTGGTGACACACTTCCTCTAAGAAGGCCACACCTATTCCACAAGGGCAATAATGCCACACCCTGGGAGCCTGTGGGGGCCACTGTTGTTGAGACCACCACACTGCTGTTACAGGGATGGGCCCAGCTTAAGATTTGCATACCACTGATTCTCTCCTCTCTCTTTCTCTTCTTTTCCTGCCCCATCATTTCCCCCACTTCTTTTTCCTTTTTTTAAAAAAAGTTAGATCATTAAGTGTGTGCACAGTTTCTGAGGGATGTAGTGGTAGCAGATGTGAGCATCCGTGTACAGTTGGAAGGTCACGTTTACTCTTGCACTTCTGTACTTCAATGTCAATTTTCTTAATGTTGCTCTTATTTTATCTCTTACTTTGTGTATTATTTATACTACCTTTATTCTAAAACAGATCACAATGTGTATAATAAATTTGCAAAGATGTTAGACTGGGAATCAGGAGCCAAGTCCAGCTCATCCAGATACTAGATTTCAGTTTCTTACTATGTAAATAAGGTTTCAGGTCAGGGGTCTCTTAGTTCCTCTGAGGGTCTTAGTCTTTCCTACCCACACGTTTACTTGCTTCCAAGTAGGTAGCCCTGGCCCTTTTTCTGACTGAGAATAAAGCCAGACTCTGGTTTTAACCGGCTCTGCTGTCACGCTTCCTTTTAGATTCCAGTTTGAGACTGGTCATTTGTGCTCTACTTGAAATGCAGCTTTGGGTCTACTGTTGAATCCACAGTAGAAAGCGATTAGTCACTGAAGAGCGTCACCTAACCTGGCTGGAATTTATTTGTTAATAATTTTATTTTTAAGGTATTTTCAAGAGAAATAATTCCAGATTGATGGATGAAATTTTAAAACAACAGCAAGAACTTTTGGGCCAAGATTGTTCCAAATACTCACGAGAGTTTGCAAATAGTAATGACAAAGACGATCAAGGTAAGTTCGTGATTGACCTGTTTTATCTTGCTTTGTTATGCTTTATTATCAGTAAGTTATCTTGCTAGAAAATAATGTTCGGAAAATGATAAGATAACAATTGACGTTATATAAATAAATCCACATTAAAGACTTTATTTAACCAGGCAGATTTTGTAGTCCTCGAGCAGCAGAGAAGCACAGGAATGGATAATTTGTATTAGTAAGTTAGTGAGTATATAAATTATGCAAACCTGGTTTTCCTACAGGGCAATATGAAAGAATGTTTGTAAGTAATACTTTTGCATTGTTACCAGTTAGCTAGAGTCCTAACATTTATAAAGTAGCTTCCAGAGTCAGAAAGACATATGGATGGTGCACACATACTCTACTGAAACATAGTTTTATGTTACTACTAGATTGACTCTGAGTGTAGATGGCATTTTTAGCTAAGCAGAAATTGTAGGTAGCCCCTTTTATAGAGGGTTTCCTTACTATACAAAGTTACTTTTAGGATTTGGAGAATTAGGAGATAGTGTTTATAAAAATAGGCGCCATTTCCTGTAGACCTGTGTGCCTGGTCTTTCAGAGAAGAGTAGGTCTATTAAGATACCGACACGGAAGAACTTGAGTGGTTCCTGGTTATAACAATTTTGTCTTTATTTTGATCTGAACTTACGTCATAAACCTGATTTTGAAATAAAGAGTGTTTTAAATTTTATCTTGTCTGTTCTTTTCTCTAGTTTTAAATTGCCCTTCGGCAGTGAAGGTGCTGTCCCCAGAAGATGGAAAAGCGGATATTTTGAGAGCTGCCCAAGACTTTTGCCAGTTAGTCGCCCAGCAGCAGAGGAAGCCCACAGATCTGGATGTAGATCTGCTAGACAGCTTACTGAGTAAGGCTGAAATGTTTCCAGTTTGTCTCCCAAACACACAGATGAAAGCGTACCTAAGTTCTTTTTGTTCTGTACCAGAGCTGGCCAGGGCTACAGAGTGAGACACTGTCTTGGAATGGGGAGATGAGGAGGCTTTTATTGCTATACCTCTACGGTGCTGACATTTAATGGCCCACATATGAAAATGATTTCAAGATTTGAAGCTTACCCTTGTACCTAATGTGAAGATGTAATAAATGAAAAGATTTACTTAGTTATTTTAATTTGGTATGCGTGTGGGCATGTGGGCAGCAGTCAGAAGGTAGCTTTCTGGAATTGCTTCTCTTCCTCCACTGTGTGAATGTGAATTTAGCCCCTAGGCTGGGTGGAGCTCTCTTCCCCCATTTTGATGGCTCAGGGGAATGGTTTTTGAGGATTTTTTAGAAAATGAGTATTCTTGGAAATTGGGATTTCAGTGGGCTATGGCTGTTTTCTGTCCTCTTCCACTGCTTCTCCCTTGTTAGCTTAAACAATTTATTGTGAGGTGGTCTCCGCAGCACAGTATATTCATCTCTCCTTTTTGCATTCATTCAGTTTACAATACAAACCACTGTATATGTTATACTTTGTTAAAATACAGCATTACATGTAAGCGCTCATACATAAATATGTCTATGCATCCCCCACCTCACACCATACTGCTTATGATATAGTCTTTGATGTGCTGTTTCTCACTGGAGTCCCTTTAGGAACCTTTTGCCCTAACTTGGTGGTCCTGCTTCCTAGCATTATCTTTAATGGTTTAAAGAAAAAAAGAATCGTTCTAAAAATTACTATCCATTGATGGCTTGTGATACCAAGACATTCATTTTTCCTTCATCCCATAGAATACCACATACCTTATTTACTAACCATGCATTTTCTGCCTCAGTTATTTACTTAGTTCTTCATTCTGGTCCTTTGCCCTCCTTGCTAACTACTTCTGTGGACTGCTCACCTCTTGCTTTCTGTCGTTGGTTAACTGTGTTGGCTCAGTGAGCAGCAGACCATTGTAGAGCAGTTTCATCAGAGTTACTGAGATATTTACCATTTCTTGGACAGTTTGAAGCTTAATCAGAGAGGAATTTATAAATATGTAATAAATGGTAGCCTGGGGTGGCTCCATAGATGGCCTTCAGATAGCCCATGGGGAAGTATGTAGTGCAGAGCCTAGGAGCTTCAGGGTTTGTTAATTTATAATGAAGATGTATACAGATTTTTAGAAGTTATTTTTATCATATATATATATATATGTCTTATACATACACACACATACATACATATATATATATATATATATATATATATATATGTCTTATACATACACATAGATAGATAGATAGATAGATAGATAGATAGATAGATAGATAGATAACTTTCTAGGCAGGGTTTCTCTGCTTAGCCCTGGCTGTCCTGGAACTCCCTCTGTAAACCAGGCTGGTCTCAAAGTCAGAGATCTGCCTCCCTCTGTCTCCCTAGTGTTGGGACTAAAAGGTGTATACAGCCACTGCCCAGCTTTCTTTTATTTTTTTTTTGAGATTGTATTTCTCCCTTTCTTTTCTCCAGATCGTCTCATATTATCCCTCCACATTTTCTTTTATATTGTTTCTTTTCCCTGCATCAATTGTTCTCCTCCTTTCTTCCCACCCCTCTCTTCCTTCTCTTCCATCCTCTTTCCCCTAAATATAATCTGCTCAGTCTGTATAATGTTACTTACATGTATGTTTTTGGGACTGACCATTTGGTGTTGGATAACCAGTTGAAGACTATTTCTCCTCTTGGCATTCTTGGTTGCCTGTAGTTTTTTGTGGAGGGTTGAGGCCTTATGGGCTTTCCTCCTGTGCACTTTAGCATGACTTTGCTGTTGTCCTTGTTGGCTCATGTTTAGGCAGTTATATTGGTAACATTTTATGGGTGTAGCTTCTCAGATTACTAGGGGACACCTTTTCACAAAGATACCCTCATTCTCATGATCTTACAATCTTTGAAACTTAGTTAAATGATAGGCTGTTTACCAAACACTTTGAATCCACCATTCCCAAAGTCCTTTATAACTGTGTTCACACTTCCCTTGGGTGCTCCCTCCCCCCACCAAAAAAAAAAAAGAAAAAGAAAAAGAAAAACAACAAAAAATAACCAGATGACAACCATTGGTTTGCTTTTGGACTATATTTTGTATTTATTAAAAATTATATATAGTATGTAGATTTTCATATCCTGCCTAATATTGAGCATATATGTACTCAGCATAATTTTATTTTATTTTTTTTTTTAATGAGTGTCTCTCGATGATACCAGGACTGGTCTGAAACTCACTGTTTAGAACAGGTTGACCTCAGACTCATAGAGATCCACCTGCCTTTCCCTCCTGAGTGCTGGGATTAAAGGCATGTGATGTGATGCCCAACAAGCATAATACTTCTGAGGTTTGTCTGTGTTTAGTTTACTGGTAGTTCATTACTCTAGATTCTTTCGTTGAGTGTATTCTGTTCGTGGATATAGTTCATTTTATCCACTCACCAGTTGATAGACATTTTGTTGGTAGTTTTTGATAACTAATATTGCTGTGACCACCTGCATGCATGTCTTTGTGTAAGTATGTTTCCTTTTCTCTAAGGTAGATACCTAATAATGGAATTGTATTGTGTGCTAATGAGTCTTTCATCTGTTTCATATCCTTGTCAGCGAGGTACACAGCTGTCTCCTCATTCTTGCTCAAGATGTGATAGTTTTTTCATGGGTAATGAATGCTGTTGAGTATCTTTTATGTGCTCATTTGCCACCTCTAATGTATTTGGTAAAGTAGGTGCTTAAATATTTTGCCAATTTTTGTTATATGCTACTTTTTAGTGCGTGTGTGTGTGTGTGTGTGTGTGTGTGTGTGTGTGTTGCACATTGTAGAGATGAGAGGACACAGCTTGTAGCAGTTCTTTCTTTCCACCATCCCTGCATCAGTCTGAGGCTGTCAGTTGTGGCAGCAGGCACCTTTACTCTGAGTGTTGAGTCTTAGGATGACCCTTTGGTAGTCTGCATGCACTTGTAAAAAAGGAGTGATAAAATACAGGATTTACAGATACCTCTTTGGCTTACTTTCTCATTATTAAAAGTGATGTTGTTAATATATTTAATTTTTATGAGTGCAATTTTTTATTGTGTGGACATAATATATACATTTGTTTTCATATGTAAGAGCTCTTTGCCTAACCCACAGTCTCAATTCTTTCTTCTTATAAGTGTTTTAGGCTACATTTAGGTTCATTTTGACTTAGTTTTTGTAAAAGTAAAACACACAAGATTTCAGATGTTATTTTACATCACTGTTGTCCGGCTCTCGTTTCTCTTAAGGTCAGTGGAACACTGAAGACAATTTATAAGGTGTAACTGGGAATTGGTCTTTTGAGTTTTTTAGCTAAGATATGGCTACGGAATGAAAGGAGATTTTTTTTTCCTTCCTTTTTTTCTCTTCTTTGTTGTGTTTGTTTTGTACTTTGTTTTTTTGAGATAGGGGTCTCACTATTTAGAGCATACTGGCCTCAAACTCAGAGATTTACTTGCCCCTGCTTCCTGAGTTCTCATTTGTCTTTTTTTTTTTTTTTTTTTAAGATTTATTTATTTATTTAAGCTTTTAAGCACAAGAGTATAAGAACCCTGGGAATCCAGAAGAAGGTGTCAGATCCTCTAGAGCTACAGTTGTGGGTGCTGAGAACTGAATTCTAGTCTTCCTGAAGAGTATTATGGGCTCTTAATCACTGAGCCACCTGTCCAGCCCACAAATAGCTAATTCTTGATGAACTTTTATTTTTTTTTTAAAAAGTTACTTAGTTCTGGGACCAATATAAGCAGTTATGTGCCCAAAGCAGTGTTTTTCCCAAGATGCTAAGACAAAAGGTTCTTGGGAGGGTGAGAATTGAATTACTTCATAAAGTAATCAGTATAGTTGGATGGACTTTTGAGAATTTGCACATTTGAAGTGAATATAACTATGTCAATATTTGTTTGGAGTGGGTGGGGCTGGTGATATTCAGATGAGGCGTCTGAAGAGAACAGGTAAGGAAACTTAAGAAGCCTTTGAATGTTTGTGTGTAAATGGTACATGGTAATTTCATGTGTGTCTTTCTTCCCCAGGTTCACATGGTTTCCCTGACCCTGACTTAGTGTTGAAGTTTGGTCCTGTGGACAGTACGTTAGGCTTTCTTCCCTGGCAAATCAGATTGACTGAGATCGTGTAAGTAACTGAAAGTATGTGGGATTTGCTCTCTGATCCCAGCACTCTACTAGATCTGATGCCAATACCTCCTCCTCTAACTCAGGTACTTCACTATGAGTGACAAACTAAAGGCCTGCAGATGAATAGACAGTAAAGCAGGTGATTGCACAGATGTTTGGCATTGACATTAGTTATCTTAGGGGCTCCTGAGTGAAGACTGTCTGAGTGCTGGAGTAGTTGTTCCACAGAAAAAGTAGGAATATACCCAGGCATGAGATCCTAGAAAGTTTGTGTCCTAGTAATAGTGGGAAGCATAGTGAACGGGAAGAGAAGTAGCAGGAAGACTGGTGTGTAGGGATGGGGGGTGCTGGCTCTGTGGGAGAGTACTGTGAATGGAATGAAGATGGCTGTGATAACAAGAGGAGTAGACTGCTAGTGGAAACAGCCTGAAGCATAGGTATTACTGGAATGGCGATTTTGGAAGGTTTATTTGGCCATTATGGCTAGAGCTGGACTGGAGAAAGCAAAGTGAGAGGACAGTTGAAGGGCTCTACCTGTGGTTTGGGGACTAGTACAATGAAGGGAATGAGATTAGTCATGTAGAACAGGGTTTGCAGACGTCTGAAATAGCTAGGAAATGAGTATCTTAGACTTTTTAGGTCATGTATTTTCTGCTTAACCCACTAAATTTGCCTGACTTAGCAAGTGCAGATAAATCACAGATTGCTCATGAACACGTATGACTGTTACTTACAGAAATATACTGTTAAGTTGGGCATGCCTATAATTCCTGTACTCAGGAGGCTGAGACAGGAGGAACAGGTCAAAGTTAGCCTGACCTACATAATTGAGTTCTAGACAAGACTGAAACCTTGTCTAACATACAAAACAAATAAACAAAGACAGTCTATTATTTGTTGACCACTGTTTTAGAATAAGAAAGAGAGATTTTTTTTTTTTCCCCTCTATGACAGGGTTTCTCTATGTAGCTTTGACTGTCCTGGATCTTGCCCTGTAGACCAGAGATCTGCCTGTCTCTGCCTTGAGTTCTGAGATTAAAGGTGTGTGCTCCCATGGCCAGCTAGAATAAAACAGAGGTTTAGTAAACTTAAATATATTCAGCTTCTACATTACGAATGGAACAACACTAGAAATCATTTGCCCGTGAGAATTATTTACTGAATGTGAATAGTACTTTACTAGTTAGTAAAGTACTTTACTAGTAATAGTACTAGTTAGTAAAGTACTATTAGTACCATAGTACTTTACTAATGGTAGTAAAACTTAGGAGAGGAAGTAAAATGACTTAGGAAGGGGAGATGCAGATGATCTCAAGGCTGTACACTTTTTAATGGAAGCACTTAGTAGGACACTCACGTGCATAGACTTGGTGATGGAGAAGAAAGGTAAACAGAAGGAGCACCTGCTCCCTAGAAGTGGTCGACCTGGTTGGAACAGGAGCTCCCCAAAGCGCCTGTAAGAACTGCAGGTTTGAGAGTAGAAGAAAAGAAGGCGTGACATGAAGAGGCTCGTGAGCACACTGGGGGCGGCTGTCCAGCTGCTGCAGTCGCTGCACAGGGAGAAAAGGGGAAGCAGACCTCATGCAGCTCGCCTCTCCAGGCCTGGTGATCTTTCTCAGAGGCCTGTGTCTGTTTGCTCCAAGGTTTGCCAACTCTTTTCAGGAATTTCTTAGGTCAGTGCCAAGAAGTTAGCTGGAAAGTGGAGAAAAGACTGTTAGGTCTTGAGTCTCAGCTATGCAGCTCAGCTCAGTAATGTAGCCTGGGGAAATGGGAATAATCTATTATTATTATTATTATTATTATTATTATTATTATTATTATTATTGAGACAGGGTCTCTCTAGTCTTGGCATTTTCTATGTAGACCAGTCTGGCCTTGAACTCCTAAGTACTAGAATTAAAGGCATGTACCAACCTGCCTGGCTACTGTTCTTTTTAAATAGGCATTTGAATGTAGAGTTGAGGATTTGTATAGCACAGGTGACAGACACCCATCACACAACAGGTTGCCCATTGTACTTCTGTCTGTACATTTCTCCTAGTGCTTGTGTTTGCTTGAGGTCTGTATTTATATGCTGTTCAGAAGACTAAGACCATGACCTCAAGTAATGCGAGGGGTCAGAAGCTAAGAAACCTCAGCAGCATCTGACACCAAGGGCAGGGCAGTGGCACAGAGTAGACACACCTGGTAGATAGGGCAGCTGCTCAACTGTGGAAGACATAGGGATGTTGCAAACCTTATCCATGCTTCATCTAAGAGGGCATGAAGCAGATTTAAGGAACAGTGTCATCAAATGTCATTTGAATAGAGATAGTAAGGCAAGGTTGGCAGCAGACATTATTATTTTCATTCGATATTGAGAGATTAGAGGGAAAATTGGCCACTTTCAAGAGTCTTGGCATTTGGAGGAAGGATAGTAAAGAACTGTAGCAGAAGAGAATCATAGGGTCAGGGGTCAGGTAGGAGGTTGTTTAGTTGTAGGGTGCTGTGTGTGTGTAAAAGTGTGTGTGTGATGTGACTGGAGCTCTGAGTGTGGCTTTTGTAATCGGACCACGTGTTTGCCTCTTGCAGTTTTGAGTTTCCAAATCTCATTCTGAAACTGTACAAAATAGAAGGCTTTTTCATACTGATTGTTGAAAATTATTTCATGTATTTAAAGTACCTAGAACCCTCTCATCCTGTGTTCATACTGCCTGTCCTATGCTTGTCTTCAGAGGATAAGTGTTCCTGCAGCAGTTGGTGGGGTGGGTTAGACAGTCACTTATTGGTTGCTCACTGTGTCACTGTGTGGGAGTTGCACACAGCTCTGGCCAAGGCTAAACCTGGCTTCCACGAGCTGTTAAAAGTACTGGTTTTACCATGAACATGCAGAATTCTTACAGTGAATTTGAGTACGTTGTTTATACACAGATTTCTAACTTAACTTCGGTTTTTGTGTTAGTATGTTGTGAATATAACTCACTGTATATCAATTTTCTCTTGTATAAAGAAGGGCAGATTACTTTTGCTTGAGCTGTCTCGAATCACATTTGACAAGATTAGCCTATTCTGTGTAAAATTTCCTTTTTTCTGCCCTTGACTTCCTCTTGACCCCCTCGGCCCCCATATTATAGAGTGTTATCTAATCTTTCCTCTTATGTTCTCTTCTTAGCTCTTTGCCTTCTCACCGAAACATCAGCTATGAGGACTTTTTCTCCGCCCTTCGGCAGTATGCAGCTTGTGAACAGCGTCTGGGAAAGTAATGGTCCCCGGTTGCATACTTTGACTTCAGGCTTGTGGAGAAAAGGACCCAAGTGACCCTGATGTTTACAAAGTACCTGTAAAACCCTGTACACACCTAGTTCATATTCTTCATAATTTATCAGCAAACACAAAAAAGTGTCTTACTTGAGAGTGAATGAGTGTGTGTGTGTGTGTGTGTGTGTGTGTGTGTGTGTGTGTGTATGTATGTGCGCCTGCGCGCGCACGTGTGTATGGAAATAAATTTATAAATGGGGACATGGAGAATGGAGTACATAGACTGGAGGTCAAGCAAGTAGCAGCAGTTTGTGTCTTAGGAACTGAGATTTCAGGCCTAGAGGCTTCAGTTCCTGCTACTTCCCTATTTGTCTGGGGAGTAGAAGGTGTGAGTAGGACTGAGTTAGTTGTCTGTGGTGGGTGGGGATAATTTTTGTTCAATCTTTTTTAGTGACCAAACTTTAATTTCTAAGAATAATATATTGACATACTAAGGGGAAGTGTTTTCATTTTGAGTGGCATTCACAGGCACTGGATGTTCACGTTTGCTTACCTGCTGAGCAAAGGGAACGTCCGTTTTCAGATTTCCGTCCGTTTCATTTCTTCATTAGAGTAAACAGTATGACTTGAGAGGATTAGTCTGGTGTCTGTTCTGGGTTATAGAGATTATTTGGAAAAAAAAATCTTACAATATTTGATGTACAGAATATAAAATGTGTAAATATTGAATTAGGCACTCAAAAACCAACCAAGTGAATAAACAATCATCTAAAGATGGAAAACCTCTTAAAGGACAGTTTTGATTTTCTTCTTTGTGTGAAGACTCGTGTGCTGGAGAACACCCAAAGCATTTAAAAACGAACATTGGAGAGAAGTTATCAAGGCAGCTCGTGTCCTCAGAAGTAACCTGTTCCTCTTGAGTGGCACCTGGGATTTTTTTTCTCCCAGTAAATCTCAGTGACAGCGTCTTGATGATGAAGTAGGATGGAGGCCTGTATTACCAAAGTCTGTAAGCGTGATTGAACTTGGTCTTCTGTGTTCCAGAGAACAGCACTGCTTCTGACAGAATTGAATTCTTGATAAATGGTTAATTTTTTTCTCACACTGCTAATCTTTGGATGGAAACCATTCTTTATACTTGATAGACAGTTTTCAGAAAACTTTTATCAACAAGTGTACAAGAGTCATGTACATTTAGAATAGAGCAGTTTAAATACTAGGCCTTAGAAATCTGAAAAAAGATAGCAAAGAAATGGGTTTGGAACGTATGGTCTGGAATTGCTTGTCAGACTCTGAAGATGTGTTTCAGGTTTGGAATACAAACCCCATTTATGATTTTTAAATATACTTGAAATAAAATGATTAAAATGAATTTTGGTCCAGTGACATTACTTTGCACTTCAGGTTTTTTTTTTTTTTTTTTTTTTTTTTTTTTTTTTTTTTTTTTTTTGTACAAAATTTTAAAGACTTAATTTATTGCCAAAATTCTGTGTAAAGCTACAGTGTATCTAAAGGTTGTTAGAGAACTTCCCATTTTTGTTCTCGTGTGCTGTGTGTGGTCTGTGTTCCTCTGGTTTTATTCCCTCTACGGATGGGGGAGGGGTGGAATGCTGTGTAATTTAAGACAATTCAAGGCCTTTTATAAACACAGTAGGTATAAATGTCCTTTATAGACCTTCTGGGATATGCACAGCTTTAATGAGTTAAATTTACTTGGACTCAGTTGAAATAAGAGGACTCAAGGTTTGTTGTAATGAAGTTTGTCAAATTATCCTTTGGAATAGACTCAAAACCCTAGAGTTGAGTTTTTATACTTTCTTTCTTCCACACAACAAAACAAATCTGTGGCCTCTGAGCCAAGACTGTTGTGGCCTTAGGAACAATTGCTTAAGCAAGTCAAGTGTTTTGAATTTAAATATAGGCCTTCAGGATCTTCTCACATGAGGTCAACTGCTAATGTAAGCTCCGCACTTCGAAAAGCACTCATCAGTTTTCATTCCTTCCAAGATCATCCCAAGCTGGATATCATCAAAACTCTTTGTACTCCCCAAAACTTCGTGTTCATGTGTATCGAAAGGTGTTCCCTTTAAATTGTTTCTCCTTGACACGCTCCACGATGGCAGAGACACCAAGTCAAACCTACTCAGCAGATGACATGGGGCATAATGAAGAACTGGAGGGATTAACCTTGTTCTAAAGTCTGATCGTGATTGCTCCTTAAAACTGAAGAGTTATTGTTTGAAGTTGAAATGCTGACTGTGAATAGCAAGTTCTGGTGTGTTGTTACGTTGTGACTGAGGCTTAAGAATGCCTGTTTCTGACAGTAAAACGTTCCAACATTAATGAACAGTGCCAAATACACTGTGCAGATCATAATTTTCCATTTGAATGTATGTTAGTTACTCCCTTCTATGTGATGGTCCCATGCTTAGAAGTCAGTGAAGTCCTTGTGATGTTTGTTATGCTTGTAGATTTTGGCATCTTGTAAATAATGTGTATAGTAAGTTTTTATGATTAAGGAATCAAATTTATTGAATTTTATTATTAAAAGTTGAAATAAGATGTATGAACAAAAAAATCAATAAAAGAATATACTCTTTTCATGGACTGTAGTAGTATGTGAATGTTACATTTAGTTTGGACCGTTGCAGATTCTGAAGTATAAGGAGAAATGTGTGACCAGATAGCAATCTTGCCTTTAGATAGCATGCTCTTGATTGGAACGAGTTTTCATTTTTATCTACTTAAACATTTGCAATCTTACGTTTGTTTTCTATTTAATACCAGAGTGAGATTCAGCTTTGTCTTCCTGGGATTCTCAGGTTCCACAGTAATTGCAAGCTGAATTTTCACTGAACATAGGAATGTTAACTAACTTAAAAACAAGTGTATAGCTTTTTAAGAAGTACTTTAATTGACAGATAAGGACTTTGATGTCTTTTGCAGTGTAATGTTCCCTTTCTGAAGACCTCAGTATAAGACAGCTTTATATGCATAGAACTCATCTATGTCTAGATCTCCCCAAGGTCACATTTTAACTCTTTATAGGAAATACCTTTAACAAACGTAACTGTAGGTGACTTCCTTGGGCAGCAGTGCATCTGATTCCCGAGAGTGACTACTGAAGGATGATTTGAAGGAAAACCCAGAGCCAGTGTTAGCAGTTGCCCAAGATTCTAACCAATATCTGTAACGTAATAAAATCTGTCGAGGAGAATGTGAAAAGAATTTGCTCAAGGCTTAACATTTTTGATACTAATAAAATTTAAGAAACTAAAAGGATTCGGAACAAAAAGGAAGGGTTACATTTTTGGTGATGATCCTCTCAGGATACTCGTATTTTTATTTTAAAATGTGATATTATATCAGGCTTAATAAAGATACTCTTTTAAGCTCTACACCTAGAATTTGAGTTTTTCTGTTTGGTATTTTGTTATTTTGTAGATATAAAAGTAACATCAGCCCATCAGCTATATGGAAAAAGGACAGTCCACATTCGTTTTAATGAGTAATTATTGTCTAAATTCTTTCCATCCTATAACATTTTAGGGACTAGAAATTAATATTAGCATTAAATACAAAGGAGTGCAAAAAAGAAAGGTAATCTCTGGTTCTTTGTTGTTGACCATTCCTTTAGAAATAGTGACAAGTTTCTGTTAGGAGGACAAGAAACTCTGGAGCTTGCGTTGTTGGGGTTGGGGGGGAGGAAAGAAGCTGTCAGAAGATGGGCAGTCGTCAGCTCAGGTCTAGAAGATGGGTGTAGTGGTTTCAATAAGAGTAGAATCGTGTTTGGATGCTTGGCCCAGAAGAATGCCATTATTAGGAGGTGTGGCCTTGTTGGAGGAAGTTCATCACTGTGGGAGTCAGGCTTTGAGGTCTTAGATGCTCAAGCCAGGCCTTCTAATCAAGATGTAGAACTCTCATCTCCAGTACCACGTCTACCTGCATACTGCTATATTTCTCACCATGACGATAATGGACTAAAGTTCTGAAACCATAAACTAGCCCCAATTAAATGTTTTATAGGAGTTGCTGTGGTCATGTGTCTTCACAGCAATAGAAACCCTAAGAAAATGGGTGTGTCAGCTCAAGTCTGTGGTCTGTCAAGGAGTATGTCCATTGTGGTTGATGTATTTCAGTAGCCATATCTTGGATGAACCCATCCAAGATTGTAGGAGTCTGGTTGTAGGAGTCTGTTGTGAGTACTCCTTGCAGTACTAGGTAATCCTTTGGTTCTACAGGGTTGTATTAAATTTATTCTATTTAGTGTGAAAGTGGGGGTTGGTAATAGTGACAGTGACCAAGTGTTTCTGTGATCAATTTCAGATCACTTGAAAGAAAATGGGACGAGAAAACTATCTATTTGGAGATGTTGGACATAGGGTTTGTCCAGTGCTTTGAATGTCAGTGGAGACATTTGTCAAGGAGGGCATGACTGTCTTTATTAGAAGAGGCTAGGCTAGGCATGCACAGGGCAGCCGTGCTAATAGAATCATCCACCCTTAGGGTTTCATACCCTTCAGAATCTTTCTTCTAGTTATGATTTCAAGAGTTTTGTCTTTTTTTGTTTTCCTAGTTTGGGGAGAATACTGGATGTTGCCCAAAGTCATCTATTGAGTGGTTTTGTTTATACTAAACTGTATTTTTTTTTTTTAAGTTGTTAAAAAAGATGAACCACATTTGGTAGTTAGGCCTATCTTCTTTTCTAAATCTAAGTCTCTTCCTCTGTGGGAACAAAGGATTTCTTGTTAAAAAGTATTGTTTTACATTGATGTCTGTATGTTTGTGTGTGACACGTCACACGTGGAAATCAGAGGGCAACATTGAGAAGTTGTTTTCCTTCCACCATGTGGATCCCAGGGATAGAACTCAAGTCCTTATGCTTGCTGGAAGTCACCTCTGCTCACTGAGCCATCTTGCTGGCCCTGAGTCTTTTCACAGCTAATGACCTCTAATGTGATCTGTTCCTTTTGTCAGGGACTTTGCCTCTTCCTATTTTCTGTCTTCATTCTTACTCCCAGCTACAAATGAGCTTGGGCTTTTAGTGTTTGTAGTTTCTTCAAGCTGTGGCTTGTCTCTGTCACCCTTCACTGGTAAAACACCTCCAAAACTTCTTTTCTTACTGCCTCAATTCTTGACCCCTTAACTCGTCCCAGTATCACACAACATCCTCTAATTCAGTTCTGTGTGATTCAGTTAATTATGCAGCTGTTTATACAGCCTGCTTGTTGGTAGAATGCAGCAGCAGTGATCTGATACGTGTGTATACTGGCTGTAATGGCTGATTGACTCATTCTCTCTCTCTCTCTCTCTCTCTCTCTCTCTCTCTTTCTTCCCCCCCTCCCCCCCAAGGAGGCCAGAAAAACACATCAAACGCCCCAGGACTGGAGTTACAGATGGTTGTGAGTTGTCATATGGGTACTGGGAATCCATAGGAGCCATTACATTAAATGAAACAGGCACAAAACCACAGATGTGGCATGATCTTGCTTCCATATTGTATATACTAAGTTGAACTCAAAGACATAGGAAGTGGAGTTATGTTTAGCCATGTGCAGTGTCTTTAGCATGCACACATAAAAAAATGACCTTTAGACAAGAAAATAGTACTGAATGCTGCATTTATACCACATAGGTGGCTGGTGAATATGAACAGGCAGGCTGTATTTCAGTGTACTTACTTTCTTTGATACAAGCCCAGTGATGGGAATGCTGGATCACTACATAATACTTTTGCTTTCACCATGGTTCTAGTAGCTTGTTTTACCACCAACATGCAAGGTTTTAATTTTCAACTTATTTTGTTTTCTCATTCTTTTTCTCCGTCGCTCCCTCCTCCTTCCCTTCCCCTCCCTCCTTCCCTTCCTGTCTTTGTTTTTGTCTCTCTGTCTCTGTCTCTCTGCATGTCTATACCCCCCTTTCAAGTAATGTAGACATTTTAGCAATGTTAATCACTCCAGTCTGCAAACATGGAGTGTCTTCCCATCCGATTTATTTATAGCCTGTGTTATCCCTTTCATAAATGTTTTTGCAGTTTTTAATGTATATATCTTTTATCACCTTGAACACTTTTCCAAGTATTTATTTCTTGTAGTTTTGTAGTGAGATTGTTTTCTAGATTTTCTTTTTTATAGGTAATTGTATGGAAACACCATTAAATGCTTTTATTCTGACTTTTATGTATTCAGGACAGGGACTTGCCTTGTTCAGTGTCAAGTGCTTGGTATTTGTTTAATTAATGAAAATATAAGGACTCTTTGAAATCTAATTTGCTAACTTGCAACATTAGCCTGGATGTTACTAAAGCCAAGTCTATATTTTTGTTATTTTTCTTTTTGAGCCAGGGTCTCATGATGTATCCCCAGCTGGCTGGCCATCTATCTCACAGAGATCTGATTGCCTGTGCCTCCCAGGTGCTGGGGTTATGTCTGTGTCTGTCAACTTCTTGTTCCATTTTACACTCCTCTGTGCCTGTGAGTTTTCAAATAATTCTTAAACACTTATTGGGATTTATTATTCACTTGCTTTCCTAAAAATTGAACTCTAAAGACCCACTAGTATTGTCTTTAATCTGTTTGTGTTGTGGTTGAATTAAAAAGGCATATATTTTGTCTACACTTCCATATCACAGTTTGTCACTGAAAGTTGTCAGGGCAGGAATTGAAGGCAGTGGCGAATGCAGAGATTGGAGAGGACTGTTGTTTACTAGACTGCTTCAGCTTTCTGTCTTGGTCACTCCATAGATCTCAGAATCACGAACCCAGGGGTGGCAATGCCCATGATAGTCTGCGCCCTCCCATACCAAACCCTGAGAAAATGCTTTATAGGCTTGCCTACAGACTGTTCTGTGGAGTCATTTTCTCAACTGAGGTGCTCTCTCAGATGACTCTAGCTTGTATGGAGTTAACATAAAAACTACCCAGCATACTCACCTGACTCAAAATAGCATCACCATTTTCAAAAGGCCGAGGAGATTGTCTTTCTGTAATTTTATTTTTATTCTCTTGAGCCATTCTGCCTTTAAAAGTCTAAGTTTTATTAGAACTATCTGGCCCGCAGATGTACCTTGTTGCTGGATTGTAATAAATTTCTCATTTCTAAAGCTGGCCTTTTCTACTTGTTATGTTCAGTACTAAATTAGTTCATTGCATTGTTTCTCTCCCAATTCATATCCTGAAGCAGTTCCTCCACCCCGCCTTCCTCATGAAGTGTTATGTGGAAATAGCGCCTGTAGGGAAGGTAATTAAAGTTAAGTAGGTTATAAGGGTGGAGCCCAAATCTAACAGAATTGCTATCCTCTGAAGAGGAAGGTATGTCAGAGCTGAAGAAGGTAAGGTAGCCTTTGGATGCAAGTCAAGAAGGGAGCCCTCAGCCAGATGCTGATTTGATCTGAGAGCCCCAGTTTCCAGAAAAGGAAACCTGATTTTTTTTTGTTGTTGTTGTTGTTGTTTTTTGTTTGTTTGTTTTATACACTCGGTGTATGGTATTTTGTTGTGGCCGTCCAAGGAGATTAATCTATTTATCCCAACATCTTAGTTACTGTTCTATTGCTGTGAAGAGACACCATGACCAAGGAAGCTTATAGAAGAAAGCATTTAATTGGGGGCTTCCTTATAGTTTCAGAGGGTGAGTCTGTGACCATCATAGTGGAGAGCATGGCAACAGGCAGGCAAGCATGGTGTTGGAGCAGCAGCTGAGAGTTTACACCTTACCCACAAGTTGGAGACAGTGGAAGTGAGAGGGGAGGGAGGGAGCCTGACTGGGTATGGCATGGACTTTTGAGACCCCAAAGCACACTCCTAGTGGCACACCTCCTCCAACAAGGCCACACCCAGTTCTTCCTAAACAATCCACTAACTAGAAACCAAATATTCAGTTATGTGAGCCAATACGGGGCATTCTCATTGTGACCGCTACACTGCCTTCTCTCTCTCCTGTATGTCCTAAGTTACTGCAGAAAAACTCCCCACAGCACAACTTTGCCCTCTTCATTCCTGATGTAAAGCTTCCCTACTTCTGTGTCATAGTAATGCAGGTAAGGAGCCCTATATATAATTGCAGCCTCCACATCCAACATGTTCCCATTTTCTTAAAAATACTCAGTAGTAGCTGGGCTTGTTGTCTCTAACCTGTAATCATAGCCCTTGGGAGGGTCAGAAATTCAAAGCCAGCTCGTGTACCAGGAACCCCATCTCAAAAAACCACAACACTCACAAAATAACTATAGCTTTACTGTAATCATTCACCATTTGCTCTTGTTTATGGTATACTGAAACTTTGCTCAAATTGTTGGATTTAGTAGGAATGTGCTTTTGTTTCTGTTAGAATCTTTTACCTTTTGTCATCCATCGATGATGTTGCTGCTTCTATGATGTCTTCTTCATTTCTCTCAACTAGATGCAGCTTTGTCTGCCTGAGACACTCCACCACACAGAATTTTCGGTTTTCTATCAGACAGACTTCCTGTGTCTGAAATGCAGTGGTTTCTTAACACATATTTTAATGCATTATTGAGTTGGAAACTTGAAGGGATCTTTGGAAAGTCAGGTGTGTTAGATGGGATTTTGTTGGGCAAACATGTGAAGGAACGTTTAGCTGAAGCAGACACAGGAGAAAAGATGTTCTACTAAAGCAAACATGTGAAAGGACATGTGATGAAGGATTCTTTGCTAACAACATGCATGAGTTGGTCCAACTTACATTGTGTAGTTGAGCTCTATTTGTTGGGACTCCATAGAGAGAAACTTGCCAAAAAACAAAAAGTCTGGTGGTTGGTTTGCTATGTTTTTTGTTTGTTTGTTTGTTTGTTTGTTTGTTTGTTTTTGCTGCTGCAGCGGACTCAGGTGATTGATGTCAGCTGAGACAAGTGCATGTGCTGAGGCAAGACCCATGAAGGACACATGATGTTTGGAGGGTATAACTAGGACTGGATGGACAGTGTAGGAGGCTGAGCTTGGCTTGCTGGTACAGCTAGCTGTGCAATGCTTGTGAGTCTCTATGCTTCCAAGAACTTCTCCTTGTGTTCTTCCTGGTCCTCCTGCTGACGTGCTGAGGCTGAGGCCTGGCTGTCTCTGTCGTGCCACTGCTACTGATCAGTGTTTGCTGTCCTGACTCTACTGAACTGCACTGCTGGTGTATCCATGAAGTGCTTGCTAGTGGATCGAGCTGCCACGGCTTGCCTGTGAACTGAACTGCCAATTTCTAGACAACACAGAAAGGAGTTGCTCCAAAGGACCTTTCTAAGCAGGTCTACTCTCCCCATATCCTTTCTTTCCCACTACCTCTGGTAGGTGGTGGGCTACAAAGGAGGTTAAAGTGTTTAAGAACCATCATTAAAAATAGGTTTTAAAAAAATTAAGTTACACATTATGGGTCTATCTATCTATGAGATTTGGTGATTCTAACTCTTACAATATTTACATGGTGTGGAGAAAATGTTTAAATTGGTGCCATTAGGACTTGTTTGCCTTACATAATGCTTTGTAAAAGTCCTTTCATGTCACTTTTCTACAGAGTTTCCCCTCTAATCCATTATATCAAGGCAATTCTTAAACTGTACATTCAAGATCCTATTGTTTAAGTCTAGGCACACTAAACTGTCTGAAACAATGGTTTATGACTTATTAAAAGGGGTGTGGGAGGCAGAACACCCTAAGAATATGATACTGCTCTGAATGTTGGCAGTCCTAGTTAGCCTTGACCCATCTGGGATAGGAAAACATCAACTGAGGAATTGCCTCCATCAGATTGGATCATGCCATGCCTGAACACATAGCCCTGGGTTTTAGAATGAAGCTAGCTGAGCAGAAGCAAAAGACCAGTAAACAGTGCTCCTCTGTGGTGGTCTTGGCTTCAGTTCTCACCTCCAGGTTCCTGCTTGCCTGAGCTCCTGCCTTGACTTACTCACATAATGGACTATAAAGTGTATGGTGAAATATCCCTTCCTTCCCAAGTAGTTTTTGGTCAGTATTTCTGCACAGTCACAGAAAGAAAACTGGGACAATAATATTGATTTAATTGTATGCAAATTCTTATATATATTTTTTTCATTTTAAATTCACATTAGTTGATACCTCAGATGTACAGTGTTGGAGATTATGGTCATCCATGTGGCATATTTGGGTTAAGTACTGTTTGGGGACTATGTGTACCCGTATATATATATAATTTTTTCCTGAGACAGGGTTTTTCTTTGTAGTTCTGGCTGTCCTGGAACTCACTCCATAAATCAGGCTGGCCTTGCACTCACAGATACATACAACTGTCTCTGCCTCCTGAGTACTATGATCAAGGCAGCTACCAACTGCCTGGCCATACTTGTAAATATATATATTTCTTTATATACAAATAGATGTGGGTCTTATTTATTATAATAAATGCTAAATTTGGTTGCAGATATTTTAGAATATTCAGACATAGGAGCTGGGAGATGGCTTATTCAAAAAATTGTTAGTGCTGGAGTAGCCATTCTAAAATCTCCAGCCCGAGAATACAAAGGGAGGGACTCATGGCTCCACCTGTATAGGTAGTTGAGGGTGGCTTTGCCAGGCATCAGTGGAAGTGGACAGCCTTGATACCTGAAAGTTTGGATTCCCTAGTGTTGGGGAATTTCAAGAACAGGGAGGTGGGAATGAGAAGATGGTGGGAGCACACCCTCATAGTAATTGGAGAAGGAAGGATGGAGTAAGGGGTTAGGCATCAGTGGAAGTAGAGGGCCTTGGTGCTTGAAAGTTTGGATTCCCTAGTGTTGGGGAATTTGAGAGCATGCAGGTGAAATTGGGATGATGGTGGGAGTACACCCTCAAAGAAACTCCCAGAATTATATGAATTAAACATGACAGAAGCAGGCCACCAGAAGAGTAGATTCCAGAATTCAAACAAAAAATTATCTTGATACTAGAATTTGTTTTGAGAATTGTATATTGCAGAATACACAGCCTCAGTGTATCTACTCATCAAGTGAGCTGAGCAGACCTGCTTGAACCTCTGATGTCCTGGAATTCTAGCTAGATGCAGTGAAGACACAGATTTCAGAGGCTTATCAATTTACTCTTCTCTCTGCCCCTCTTCTAATATCTCAACACCCATAATCAGCTTGAAGAAGTTAATGAAGAGTTAGCGCCCCTATTTCCTAGGCTTGGGGATTGAGGTGGTTAATATTGGGCTGTCTTTCTATGGAAAAGTAGTGGTTTTGTTGGAACAGGGAAGATTAGGATTTATTGCATAGCCATAACATATTGGTAGAAATATGTATAATTGTTATTAAGATGAAGTTATAATTTCTTAAATGGTACAAAATTTACTTTGATTTCTAATTTAAGGTTTTCATTGGTACCAGTTTCTTATTGATAAAAAGTGAGATTAATATTATTACTCTCATAGGCATTGTGCCTGTATAACACACTTAGGAATACAAGGCTTAGATCTACTCCTTCTTTGACTTTTTAAACTGATTTGAGATGGTTAGCTTGTGAGTTAAGGGCCTATAGCAAATTCATGGCTCTGAGTTTATTGTTAGGGTGTTTTCTATATTTTATTTAGCTGAGAGGAGTTAACAAACAATAGTCCAGATTGCCTTACATGGATAGTTGGATTTCAAAACGTCAGAAATCCATAGAACTGACGTCACAAATATTTCTATATTAATGTTCATTTTGATTAGAGACCTGTCTGCTCCTGACAGCTTCCTGTCTTGGATTCTAAGAAGAAATTGAGCATCCTTGGAGTTACTCCAGTTGTGATGAGACAGCCATTAGGCAAGAATTGCCTCTTTTCATTTGCAGACAAATCACTGTCCAGAAAAGGACATACTTGCGGAATAGTCGACTGATTATATCTGCCAAAACAGAGCCCTTAATAATTCTGCATCATTTGGTCTGTCAGATGATCTTGGGCCAGAAGGCTGAAGATTGAATGCTCCAACGTTTTGTAGTATAGGGACTGTCCAGGTGCTCAGTGGTCTCTATAATTTGGCTAAGTTTTACAAGCTATGCTTGGTGCTTCCCATAATTTCAGTTAACTAAGTCATTTTGGATTTCTGATGGATTTGAAGACTTATAGTCTCATAGCCAATTCCGGCTATTTACTTTGAGAGAAAAGATTTTAGAGGATGGTTTTCAGCTGACATTCATTCTAAAGCCAAGAAAAAAAGCCAGGTTCAGAATTAAGTCTTTTAGTTTGGAGGGATGACAGAGGTTCTGTTTAGTCAACAAAATGATGGGCTGGGTTAGGTCTATCTTGTACCTTATGATACAAATTGGTATAGTTATGCTCTAATTGTATTCTAAGAGAAAAGTTTTATTTTAACAGGAACGGTGATATGTAGGAGAAGTTAAGGTGGGAGGAGTAAGGAGAGGAAGATAAGGAGTAAGGAGAGGAGGAGCTAAGTGACAGGGGGGGGGACACAGAGGTGGATGTTTTCGTGTCCCTGCCAGTCAAAGATAGTTGACATATCTAGGTTGGGTGTTGGATTACACTTCTGATTGATATTGAGCATTACCAAACATATAAAGCCTTTGATTAACATTAAATAGTATAAAAGCAAAAAGGAGAAGTGGGGGTGGGATAGGGGTTTTCTAGGGAGGGGAAATGGGGAAAGGGGATGGCATCTGAAATATAAATAAAATATCCAATAAAGATTTTCACATTAAAAAACTAGAATAAATCCATTTATCTTAAAAAAAAATTGTTAGCTGCACAAGCATGAAGACCTGTGTTTGATCGCCAGCTCCCACATAAAAAATGAGTGTGCCTGTAATCCCAGTCGTGGGGAGGCAGAGACAGGATCTCTTGGCCTTGTTGGCCAGCCAGGCTAGCCAAATCAGGTTCAGTTAGAGATCGTTGATCAAAAATATGGTGGGAATTTACACAATGGAATATTATTCAGATGCTAAGAAAAATGAAATGAAGAAAATTGCAGATGAGTAGACGGAGCTAGAAACAGTCATCCTGAGTGATGTAACTTTGACTCCCAAAGACAAACACTGTAGTGTTCCTTGTATATGAAGGGGGAATAGAATATAGTGTTATGAAAAGATAGAAAAGAGCAGAATAGGAGGATTGAATGGGGAGGGGGTGAGAGGGCCGGGACAATTCTATCTGGACATCGAGAGGGACAGCTAGCACTAAAGGACCTTTTTAAAAGCCATATAAAAACCTACTCTAAAAGCTTTCTAAGATAAATGCATATATGAAAGGATTTATCATATAATGGGGGAGACAGTGGCCCAGCTAGACATTTCAGGCTATCAAGTAAGACATCCTGTGCCAGGAATGAGTTATGTCACGTTGAGTCATTGGCCTAAGAGTTCCCATGGACCTACCCCTAAC
The DNA here is from genome assembly GCA_030674055.1 of Rhabdomys pumilio. Lineage (NCBI taxonomy): Eukaryota > Metazoa > Chordata > Mammalia > Rodentia > Muridae > Rhabdomys > Rhabdomys pumilio. The sequence continues at coordinate 49,276,082 of JANHMN010000019.1, read as the reverse complement.
CCTCAACATCACAGGCTGTTGTCAAGGCCATTGGTGATTCTCACAACTTGATGATAAGGCTCTATTGCTGAAGACAACAGTTAACCTGTGTTGTCTGACATGGAAAAGTCAAGCTGGTGCATAACTAGAAACTTTAATGCTTATTGACTATTGTTCACGGTGCTGGAAGGCACACTGTATGCTATCTGAAGAGAAAAGTAATAATTTACTCTCACCCAAACGATGGACCCTGTGACCTACAACAGCCACCTGCCTTCCAGATGTAGTGGTACAAATGTTATGGTGACAGCCTACCACTTTTTGATTGGATTTCCCTTCAGGAGATGGAACACATACCTGATACTACTACTAAAATATCCAGAAACCTGAGGTCAATAGTTCATGGGCCTTTTGAGAAAAGCTGCTATTATGTTGCTAAAGAACATAGCAATAAAAGGACTCCTAGTGACATATTGCCATTCCCACAGATCATTGTTCAACCCTTAGCAGAGAAGCTTCTTGCAGTCGATGCGAAGTAACACAGAGACCCACAATTGGACCAATGTGCTGAGGGTGCGAGGCTTTTGAGCACTCCCACGTAAATGGTATCTTTATCAAATCTTCCTTCTCAAGGCTCAGGGATCTATGCAGAAGAGGAAATGGAAAAACTGTGCGAGCCTGGGGTAATGAATGACTCCAAGGAAAATGTGTCTTCCAGATCTCAACAGGGCCAAAGCACAGATGAACTCACAGAAACAGTGGCAGCCCACACAAAGCCTGGTACAACTTCAAACCAGATGGAGTCCCAGCATTGAGAGGGGTTAGTCAACATGTGATTCCACCCAACAAAGAAGCTGTTTGTAACTGACACTTGCTGTCAAAGGGAGAATCTGTTTCTCTCCAGTGGAGTGTCACTGGGTGCTTCAACCACACACTCAGAGTAAGCCCCCGGCCCAGGAGTAGTCGGCCAACACAAAATGAACTCCATTGTTTGTTTGTTGGTTTTCTTTTCTTTTTGTGTGTTTGGATTTTTTTCTTTCATTTTCGCATTTTTTTTTGTATTTTGTTTTGATTTCCAGTTTTTTTGTTGCTGTTTTTGGGAGTGGGGAGAAAAACATATAGTTATATAGATGGGGAGAATCTGAGAGGAGTTAGAGGAGGGGCAACAAAAAGTCTGTTCAATGAAAAAAGTCTTAGTTAAAATAAAGTGGACTGTGACTGAGGAGACACCCGATGCTGACCTTTACCGTCTGCACTCATCTGCATACACACATGCTCACACAAAGACTATGCAGACACGAATGTATAGTTTTTCTCAGATCTTTTAGTATGATGAATTAATGGATTCCTAACAATTATTTTTATATTCCTGTAAGAATTCACAGACAGTAGGTGTTTATTATTTATTCATTTATGACATGCCACTAGGCTCTGTTTAATATTTATTCTTTTAGAATTTTGCTCTTAAATGAGTTACATTTGAAATTTTTCATTCTTTGAAATACAATTCAAAGATGTTATGTTTTCTTTGTAACCGTAAGTGAAAGATTTTCTCCTTGTACAATTATTTAAGGAGCCTGGCATGATTTGATCCTTGAAGATTTGGTGGAACTGTATAGTCCTGGCTTATTTAGGTTAGGCTTTCGGTGAGTTTCAAAATTGCAATAATTTGTCCTGTGTCAAATTTGGTAAGTGTGTTCTTTTCTGGTAATTACCAATTTTATCTAACTTAAAACTTGTTTGCAAAGAGACAAAGTAAATAATCTTTTTTTTTTTCAAATACATTATTGGTATCCAAGTTGTTACCGTTCTCATTTCCTGTTCTGTGTATGTTTGTGTTTAGTCTCCTGCGCCCCCCAGCCCCCTGCCTGGCTGATCAGTGAATCATTTCTTCTCATTGCTTAATGGTTTTGATCCATATTTTTCATTCACTTTGCTATTTTGTTTTTAAATAATTATTTTTACCATTTGCTTATTACATTTTCTTTTGCCCATATTTATTGCTATTTTGTAGCTTCTAAAATTAAGAAATATATTCATTTTTATTGGAGAAGTATATAGGCTCTAAAGTTTTTTACCAACAGCTGTTTTAATTTCATATTATAGATTTTAATATCTAATTTGTATTGGAATTTTTGTAGGTGCCTGTCAATCTTGATTTTTATTTGTCTCTGACTTGCCTGGGTTATATGTGAACTCTTTTGTTTGCTTGTTTGCTTTGAGATAGGCTCTGCTGTGTAGGTCATGCTCACCCAGCCCCTCTCTCTCCTCTGACAGCCTCTGAAGTTCTAGGCTATGGTGTGGATCACATCTGTTTCTAGACTTTAATTTCTCTAGAGTTATGCATTTTAGTTTCTCTGTGTGTATGCCTGGTTCCTATGGAAGTGAGCACAGGTAGTCAAATCCTCTGCAACTGGAGTTATAGACCATGTGGGTGCTGGGAACTGAATCCAGGTCCTTTATAAGAGTAGCAAGTGCTCATAACTGCTATGCCATCTCTCCAGCCTATAGTCTTAGGTTTTTTTTAAGGTTAATTTTTATTTATATGTACATTTGTGTTTTATTTATATGTACATCTGTGTTCCCATGTGAAGGAGTGCCATGTTGTATTGGACTCATGAAGGCCCAGAGAGGGTGTCAGAGTTCCTTTAGCTGGAGTTACGGCTAGTTGTCAACCGACTGATGTAGGAACTGGGAACTGAACTTGAGTCTTCTGTAAGAGCAAGAAAAGGTCTTAATGCTGAGCTATCTCTTCAGCTATATTTTATTTTATTTTATTATTTTATTTTATTTTTACTTAAAAGAATCATTAGCTTCTAAAATGACAGTTCTGCGATCAGAGAATATTGGGGGCACTCTTCCTAGTTTCTGCAACAGTCTGATTCTTTCTTCATGATATGTCAATTTCTTTGACTATTTCACATTATTTGAAAAGAATAGATTCTCTAACATCAGGAATTTTGGAGATTTATAATATGTGCCTTACTAACTATTTCATTAGGCCTTTTATATACATAGCATGTATTTGTTTTATTTCTTTTGTACAGATATGAAGCGTTACTAGTATGTCTCTGCTGATTCTGCCTTGTCTATATTGTAATCTATTTTATGGTGGCGACATACATATTTTATACTTAGATACCTAGAACTATTTCTGCTATGGCTTTTGGCCATTCACTGTAAAGTGTCTTTACTTCTAGGGATGCTTTGGAGCCTGAATTCTCCCGTGTGAACTCTCAAGCACTCAACTCTGCTTCACTTTGTTTGCAACTGCCCAGCCTCTTTTGCCTATTCTATTTTTAACCTTCTTTGTGAGCCAGGCAAATGAGCTAGACTCATTTACCTGTATCGATGCAGTTTACTAGTGATTGTCTTCAAAGGCAGGAGCCTGACTTGCAAATGCATTATTAGAGCCAGCCCAGTGGTTTACTGCACCGTGGTAAAGACTTCATAACCACAGTTCATGTCAATGATCTAGTCTGTGTTTGCTCGGTTTTGAGAAATAAGAACATTTGGCAGCTTTGTCAAAAAGAGCATGACTATCCTAAGTCAAACTTGAATGTTTCAAAATTATCTGACCCTCCCGGGTGTGGCAGTGTGTTTAATACCAGCACTCAGGAGGCTAAGACATCTGCCTGACCTAAAGAGGGAATTTCATGGTAGGCAAGGCTACATAGTGCGACGAAGTTGTCTCAAAACAAAATAAAACAGAACAAAAAACCTAACAGGAATGGAAAGACAAGCTTTGAATGGGAGTAGTGTATGTTTTTATTATACAAATTCAGGTGGTCAAGCAACATTCTCATCCAGTCTAGATAGTATTCCTTGGGAGAGAGACAGGATACAGGGGATAGTGATGCATGCTCATCCTCCTATGAGAAGACAAAGGTATTTGAAAAAGTAAACAGCAGGTAGCTGATAGTTTTATTACTCCCCATTGCTTACACCCTTAGCGGTTACTGAGACTAGGTTGTTGTTGGGAATCAAACTTAAGGCCTTAAGAGTGCTTGGTATCATACCAGTCAGTTCTGTGAGCTTATGGCTTCTTCAGCAAAGCCAGGTCTAACCACCATGTGCCCTTTGCTGTGTGACTCTCAGAAGGGCATTATATACAGATGGTGCCGCTGACCGGCAGATGTAGATCAAAGCCATCTGGAGAATTGCAGAGATGAGTTTGTAGTTCAATTTGTTCATATTTGTTAATTTATTTGAAACAGTGCCATGCTAACTTAATGCATACTTAAAAAAATAAGCACTTTGTGAGGCAGGAGGAGTAGGGGCAGCATGTGTGTATAGAGGTCAGAGAACAGTGTGTAGATGTTTGTTCACTCCTACTGAGTGTGGGCCCAAGGGATCAAACTCAGGTTAGTGGGCTTGGTAGCAGGCACCTTTAACCACAGAGCTATCTGAGTGTATTTGTTTTTCAAGGTAGGTTTTCCCTTGGCTGTCCTGGAACTCACTCTATACATGAGTCTGGCCTTGAACTCACAGAGATCTGCCTGCCTCTTCCTCCCGAGTGCTGGAATTAAAGTTGTTGCACCATCACCGCCTGGCTCCTAATGTATTCTTCTTAAAGGAACACCTTCATCTAGAGAATCATGTGGGATTTTCTAAGAAATCTCATCATTACAATTCAGCTGTAAACAAGGAGAATCTTCATATAGAGGTGTAGAATAAATAAGGCAGTATGCCTTAGGTTGTGAAGGAGTTGGCAGAAGCATCTCTCTAGACTGCTGCCTTTACAGCGTTCTTTAGTCCATTGGTGTCTTCCCTCTTGTAGTGTGGTGGCTAAACGTGCTACATAGAGGAAACAGAGAGTCTCCAGCATAAATCCAAGATTTCTGAAATCTCCTTCGTTATTTTGCATGTGCCTCAGTTTCCTCTGTTCTGTAATTTTTGGTTCATTATGTTACCTCTTATCTCTCTTTCAGCCCCCAGCATTCCCTGTACTGCTTAATCTGTGACATGTATTTCAGCATTCTGGTGGAATAGAATGATGCACCCTAAATTACCTGGCTGAAAACAAATTTTCTGGATCAGAAAATCAGACAGGGAAGAGAAAAGCCAGTCCACCTTTGTTTCATGTCATGCCTGCTGGGCTGAGATGTCTTGTATTTCCTCATGTCTCTGTCAGGTGCCTCCACTAACAGGTGTCCACAGATGGGGACTCCTTGAGTGGTTTTGCTGGGGACATAGGTTTAGAGCCATTGCCTTTCCTGCTGGTTGAGCTTTCTGAACTTTACTCCCAACACTTTTGAGGTTTTTTTTTTTTTTTTTTTTTTTTTTTTTTTTTTTAAGGAGTGGTAAGATGTTAGTGAGCAAAGCAGTTTGCCACCAAGCCTGATGATCCGAGTTTGACAATTGGGACTCAGTGGTGTAAGGAGACTATCAAATGTTGGCCTTTGACACACACACACACACACACACACACACACACACACACACACACACACCCCTACCTCAATGATGTCTGGACCTTTGAATTATATTGATTCAGTGGCTTTACTCTCTCACCAATACTCGGTGTTTCATCTGCTGAAGTTTGGCTTATTATTCATTTTGGCAGTTGTTCTACCTAACTCAGTTTCTCTTGATTTAACAATCCCTCCATGAAAGGTGCTCCAATGTTATTTCTCAAGTTTGCCTTCCTTTTCCTCTAAGTCTCTGTCAGCCTCTTTAGTTCCTTGAAAGTCATTCTTACTGGTTCATCACAACACTCATTAGTTTTCTTTGTATTTTCCCTGAGTCTGGAGAGAGGCTTGTTCTTTTAAGTTGAAGAAATTTGTGTAATTTATTTATAAAGTTCTTGCAGTTCTGAAAAATTTGATGTTTTTATTAGAAAAATTTATCTTTTTGGATAGTTGTTTTATCTATCTATCTATCTATCTATCTATCTATCTATCTATCTATCTATCTTCTGAGATGCAGTCTCATTATATAGGCCAAGCTGCTCTGAAACTTGTAATTATTTTGTCTTGTACTCCATAGTGCTGGGTATAAATTCATGCTTCCATACCTGGCTTAAGTGGTCATTTTAAACCACAAAAAATAGGCTTCTGCTTGGATCAACCCTGAGAAGGTGCCAATTAAATCTGAGCTTTTTGGTTTTAAGGAACAAAGCTAGGCACACTGAGGAAAAACAAGGGTGCTGCTTACAACATCTCAGAGCAGGACACCAGAAGCCCCTCCCACCCCGGATCCAGCCTCCACCCTCTGGTACCATTCCCTGGATTAGACTGTGCCATGCATTTTCTCAGAGCTGGCACTGGAAAGGCGAATAAAGTCATGGCTTCCTCATACAGATGAGCCATGGGCTGGGAGCCAGTCTCCTCTGCATTTGTACCCATGTGTTAAATGTGGGTGTCCAAACAAAAGTATGACTTAATTGTTAGGAACAGATGTGGAAAACAAGAATGCCTGCTAAATTCCATCCGTACAAATGAGTTTATTTACTGTAATCTTGGAAAGCAAGTAATAGAAGTAAATCTGGCACTGGAACATACTACACAAGGGATATATGCTGGCACTGGAGCATACTACACAAGGGATATACGCTGGCA
>JANHMN010000019.1:49202780-49269533 GCA_030674055.1 Rhabdomys pumilio | reverse complement strand
CACAAGGGATATATGCTGGCACTGGAACATACTACACAAGGGATATATGCTGGCACTGGAACATACTACACAAGGGATATATGCTGGCACTGGAACATACTACACAAGAGATATATGCTGGTCAGGAAGAACAAATGGAGTGGAGACTGAGTAATGGTGAACTCTGGGTAGGGACAGGATCAGAAAGGATTCAGGTAAAGATCAAGCCTGGAAACTATTCCTAGAGGGATGAGAGCAAACTTCAAGGGCCGACTTGGCTGGTTGCAGTTTTTGCCTTAGGTCATCACACTCCATTGTTTGTAAAGCTCATAAATAAACCAGCAGCCCTGGACACTTGAGCCGGTTAGAAGCAGGTCAGAATCGCAAGCATTTCTTAAGATAATTAAGTCATCTGGGAAATCACCTCTCTGGATGTTTGTGGAGTCTTACTACAAAAAGGGAATACATAAGCATTCAGTGGTAAAGAACGGGCAGCTGTGTGATTTGCAGGGCTCAGTGCAAAATGAAAGTTCAGGGCTTCTTGCTAAAAAGTTATTAAGAGTTTGCAGATGTTGACAGCATTAATCACACACCCACGAAGCGATTTTTTTTTAAAGTGGGGAATATTGCTCCCTATAGAATCTAAAAAGGCAAGTGGTTCCTGTACATACTTCAAAGCACCTCTCTCTCTATCTTCACTCGGCAATAGCATTGTGGCTGTGTGACACTGACTGGAGTGTGGTGTCTTGTCAGGTCCCAAAGGAACCTAGAACAGATGGCTAACATAGGTGCCTATCAGTATACCAAGCGCATGCTCTCTCAGCATCACAAGTACCCGTTACAGAGTTCTGGTTCCTCTTTGCTCTTCTCATCATGCCCCTGATCCTAAACCCCTTCAGCCCAGCGGATTATATTCTCTCTGCTTCTCTTTCCTATATAACCCTGCCACTTTGGCCATGTGTTCTTTTTACTCCTCTCCTGTCTTCGTCCACTTGCCTTTTCTTCTCTCTTCTCTTTCCCTTCTCTTCCTTCCTCTTGATCCCTGCCCCCCAATGGCTCAGTTTAGCCAGAACCCTTCCAGATGTCTCTGGCTGTGTTCTCCCTCCTATCTACAATAAGATCCATCTCCCCAACCATACCTCAGAGCTGTCATGTCCTTGTTTCCTTCAGTATCAGAGCATAATGCAGGGACTCAAAAGCAGTTCCTTGACATCAGTTCTGCAACGAATGATGAAGCATTTGTTTTGTTCTTGTTTTTCACATCTAAGTATTCTCATTTGTTATGAGTATTTTAGACCAATATTTGACCAGTATTTGAATCTGTTATTTTAAAGCTATAGACTCATTTTTTTTATGAAGAAAATTTTAGAATTTGATATGGTCTAAATTTGTACTTGGTGTTGAAATATAATCTCCAATGTGATGAGATTAAAGAAGTACAGCTGTTGGGAGGTGACTGTGTCATGAGGATGGAACTATGATAAATGGATTAACTATCTTTATAAAGCACTAAAGAGACCAGAGTCATTCCCTCCCTCTCTGTGAGGTCACAGCAAAAAGATGACTATCTGAAAATGTGGAAGTGGGTTTCACCAGGTACCTCATCTTCAAGAGCCCAGATCTTGAACTTCTCATTTATGATAGTTAATCTTGGTTGTCAATTTGATGGAATCTGGAATCAACTAAGAGATATGGCTCTGGCCCAGTCTGTAAGATTATTTCCTGCAAGGGTTAACTAGGTTGGGAAACCCTTCTGCATAATGGGCAATACCTCTGGTAGCCAAGATATAAGAGACCTGAGGGAAACACAGTGCTGCTTTTGCCTACCTGCCTTCACCTCTTGCTGGTGAGTGCATTTACTCTGTTGCTGCTACTGCTGTCATCCTCTGCTGAAGAGAGCCTGCTTTCTTCCAGCCTTTGAGCATAGACAAGACTGGCAGTTCTCCAGGAATTTTCTGGGTCTCTACTGCCAGATTATGGCTTGTTATGCTGTCTAGAAATCACTATGTAGCCCAGGCTGGTCCCAAACTTGTGTCTTAGCTTTTGAATTTACACACATGTGATACTTTGCCTAATTTACTTCTCATTTCTTAACATAAAACCTTTGCTACTTTCTAGCCTAAATGATTTATTCCAGTGATGGGAAAATGCCAACTACAGGGCTTAGAGCAATGGAGAAGCAACTGAAGCAGAAAGCTAGACATCAGCCAGTGAACTAGACAAGAAGAAATGTGTGGTGCATGGATATAATGCTGACTCCAGGGCAGGAGCCCAGGCGCTAACACAGAGGTACAAGGATGATGTGACAAGTAGCAAGTTTGCCTTGAATTTAGCTTATTTGAAATATGGATTGTCCTAGAAAGCTCTCTCAATAGAGGTGTAGATCCTTGGACCTTGGAGAATAAGGGTGGAGAATGGAGAAATAAGGGGGCAGTAGCAAGGTGAATCCTCATCAGACTCAGAGAGATGAGAGGATAATAGTTCCCCCAAAAAAGAACAGTGAAATGCTCATGTCCACAGTGAGTTGAATATTGAGCCTAAATAGAAGGGAAAAGCCAGAAAGGATATAGTAATGACTGTAAACAAAATAGTCTATTTCCTAAGCGCTTGTGGTAGGTACTGTAAAACAAATGCGATTGCTCACACAGGTGCACCAATCAGCTTCTAACTTATGAAGCAAATATTTCTAGACTATTTCTACCAGAAACACTTCTACCAGAAAATATAATGTCCATGGAATATAGTTCTGTGTGTTTTATGTTCCCTGTGATAGTTGTAAACATAAAGATTCCAAGGTAAGTTCTCCCCCACTGAACCTGTGAATAAGGCTTTGGCAGGCATTGTGAGCTGAATTTTGATCCACTCACTATCAATTCATGTACTGAATGTCTCCAAAGAAGGTGGTTAAGTTAAAATGTGATTAACAATATGGACAAGCTGAAAAAGCTACAAGGAATCATACTATTAACTGTTTATCCAAAAACCTACTTAATTCAGCACATATATATTAAATATATTTTATATTACATACATTAAATAAACTTTTATCTTCTGGTCTTATAGTGCTCCCTTCAAAGCCAAAGACCACCTAACAAAACTTTCAGTACTATAGTAAAGATGCCTTTAATCCCAACACTCAGGCAGCAGAGGCAGGCAGATCTCTGGGAGGTTGAGGCAGGCCTGGTCTGCATAGATGCAGAACAGCCAGTGCTACAGAGAGACCAATTGTCTCAAAGCTAAAAGAACAACAATCAAAGTAACAATACCAGGCGTGAGGAGTCCTCTTTTGATTTGTTGTCTGGGACTGAGAGACTCTCCAAGCCCCCAGACTATTGCTGTTTCTCTTTGTTACCCAGCAAAGGGGAATGATAAGTCTCTTTTTCTGAATACAGCACCCATTCAGAAACAGGGCTGAGAGATCTGTACAGATTCAACCAATTACAACCCCCATGGACCACAACAACGATCAGTATGACACAATAGCTGTAGGTGTGCTAGTGGTGGTAACAACCAATTCTCTAATTAGACTTAAGACCTGTTCAACAAGAGAGATATCTGGGCCTGGAAACCTAGTTAACTCATTAGTGCTAGCTGAATGGAAAGGGAGAGAGAAGGAAAGAGAAAGAAAGAGAAAGAGAGAAAGAGAGAGAGAGAGAACTTGAATGTTTCTAGATATAGTAGAATAGGTTTATATAGATATGAGGCAGAGCATAGCCAGAGGTAGAGACGTTTGGAGGAGACAGATTCAACATGACCAACAAACTGAACTAGGCGATGTGATAAGAGGGATGGAGAGAGGAAGCTAGAGTTGTGGCCAAGAGGCTAAAAGGGCCAAAAAAGAACCTTGTAGCCAAAAGGGCTGGGTTATATAGGAAAGAGCAGCTGGGGAAAAGGCAGCCCTGGACTGGAGAAGTTTAGGGGGTGAGATATGCCATCCAGGAGAACCTTGTAACAGGTAGAGACTGAGGGATGCTGAGAGAACATATTGTTATATTAATAGGCACCTCAATTATCTGTTTGGGGATTGAGAGCTAACACTAGTGAAACCATGGTTATTGGAGACTATAAATCCACTAAACCACCATAATCCCTACCAACAGTTAGTAAACATTTGTCCTTCTATCTGTAGATAAGTATAGTCCTCACTTTCAACAAGGACATTTCTCTTTGCAACAAAGATCACTATGAAATACCACAATCAATCCAAATGCAGAGTTATAGAACCCACCCAGTGCATCTGCAAAACACTCTCATACCTAAGGCTCAGGGAACAAGACAGGGCTAAAAGATTGTAAGAGTCAGAGGATCAGAGACTTGGTTGTGAGTTTCTGTCTCCTAGTAACATTAGAAACCACACCAGTAAAGTCTCACCCACATGACCTTCCAAATGTGAGCTGAACAAGGATAAAAATAGCAATACGAGCTGGACAGGGAAAAGCCCAAGCACTCTCAACACTACACAAATACAGACAACTGAGTAAAGCTGGGAGCAGGAGAGGTGGTTCTCTGTAGGCTTAGAGTTTTCAAAAACTATCTTACTAAGAGTTCTCAAATGCTTTGATCTCCCTTCTAGCCCATCATCCAAGGTAGGAGAGAAAACATGGTAAATAAGACAAGGGGAAAACATGGTAAATAAGACAAGGGGATGTGGACCTGTCTAGAAGTAGTTCTTTGGGGGCAATTCTAATCTGCATTACCAGGATAACAGCAGTCCAGTTTAGTAGTGTCAGGATACCAACAGTCACATTCACCAAACATAAATCAGAAGCATCCAGCAGAAACAGCCAGGCCTCTGCCAAATCAGCATGGGTCAGTGGGAGTGACCATAACCAGACAGGACTCCAGGAGAATTTCTCTGCCATACATCTTTCAACAAAGTAAAGATCAGTGAAAAGCAATTTAAGTGTGCCGTCACTATCTGTTGGGTCCTACTTAGACTCTCTCTAAACATCACATGTCCTCTTATGGGTCTTGCTTCAGCAAAACATCACATGAGTCTGCTTCAGTAAAACAACACAGGAGTTTGCATTACATGACACAAACACAAATTTCTACTTCAGTTCTCTTCAGGGGAGAGCACACCAATTAGTTGTCCAGTGCCAAAAGATCAGTCCTGAGAACATTCATAGACATGTTATATGGACCTTACAGATTATATTTGGAAATCTATGATGTACAAATATACACACACACACACACACACACACACACACACACACACACACACACACATGTAACAACAATTGATAAAAAAAGAGCTCATGAATTTGAAGGGGCTGGAGAGGGTTTATGGGAAGGCTTGGAGGGAAAAAAAAAGGAAGGGTGAAATGTTGTAAAGAAGTCAAACGTATACAATGGAAAAAAGAAATCATCTTCAACACATGGTGCTGGCCTAACTGGCTGTTGACATGTAGAAAACTGAAAATAGACCCATATTTGTCACCTTGCACAAAGCTCAGGTCCAAAGGGATCAAGGACCTCAACCTAAAAGTTGATACACTGAATCTAATAGAAGAGAAAGTGGGAAAAAGCCTTGACTCATTGGCACAGGGAAAAATTTCCTAAACAGAACTCCAATGGCTCATGCTCTAAGATCAAGAATTAATAAATGGGACCTCATGAAACTGGAAAGCTTCTGTAAGGCAAAAGACATAGTCAATAAGACAAATTGGCAACCTACAAATTGGGAAAAATCTTCACTAACCCTACATCTGATAGAGGGCTAATATCCAAAATATATAAAGAACTCAAGAAGCTAATCACCAAAAAAACCAAACAACCCAATCAAAAAATGGAGTATAGAACTAAACCAAGAATTCACAACAGAGGAATCTCAAATGGCTGAGAAACACCTAAGGAAATGTTCAAAGTCCTTAGTGATCAGAGAAATGAAAATCAAAAAGACCCTGAGATTCCCCCTTACACCAATCACTGTGGCTAAGAGCAAAACCTCAGGTGACAACACATGTTGCAAGGATGTGGAAAAAGAGGAACACTCCTCCATTACTGGTGGGATTGCAAACTGGTACAACTACTCTGGAAATCAACCTGGAGTTTCCTCAGAAAATTGGAAATAGATCTACCTGAAGACCCAGCAATACCACTCTTGGGAATATACTCAAAAGATGCCCCACCATGCCACAGGGGCACATGCTCTAATATGTTCATAGTGCCTTTGTTTGTGATAGCCAGAAGCTGGAAACAACCCAGATGTCCCTCGACAGAAGAATGGATACAGAAAATATGGTTCACTTACACAATAGAATATTACTCATGTATTAAGAATGAGGACAGTCTAAGTTTTGTAGGCAAATGGATGGAACTAGAAAATATCATCCTGAGTGAGGTAACTCAGACCAAAAGGACATGCATGGTATATACTCACTAATAAGTGGATATTAGTCATAACAAAAAAGTGCTTAATACCCAAGATAGAGCCCACAGAACTCAAAAAGGTCAACAAGCTGAAAGGCCCAAGTGAGGCTGCCTCAGTCCCACTTGGGAGAGAGAAGAAAGCAACCACAAGAATGGATGGAGTGACCTGGGAAGGAAAGGGGATGGTGGTGCAGAGAGGAGGAATATGTTCTGGTATTGGGTGGGGGAAAAGGACTGAAATCCCTGAGGGCCAGTAGAAAGAATGGAAACATGCAACCTCAGGAGATAGGAGGTTGGGAGGACCCTACAGAATGTACCAAAGACCTGGGAGGTGAGAGACAGGACTCAAAGAGAGGGACCTTAGATGAAATGCCCTACATTGGGGAGAGGGAACTTGTAGAGCCCACCTCTAGCAGAAAGACAGGGTATCAAGTGAGGGATGAGGTTGCTATCTTACAGACAAAATTCTGACCCGTAATTTCTCCTGTCTGAAAGAACTGCAGGGATGGAAGTGGAGAGGAGCCTGAGGAAAAGGTCCAGTGACAGGCTCAAAGTGGGGTCCAGCTCAGGGGGAGGCACTAACACCTGACACTATTTTTGAGGCTATGGAGCACTCACCAAAAGGGACCTACTATGACTGTCTTCTGAAAGACCCAACAAGCAGCTGAAAGAGTCAGATGCAGATATTTACACCCAAGCAATGGAGAGAAGCTGCTGACCCCTGCGGTTGAATTAAAAGAAAGCTGGAAGAAGCTGAGGAGGAGGGCGACCCTGTAGGAGGACCAGCAGTTTCAATTAACCTAGACCCTCGAGATCTCTCAGACACTAGACCACCAACCAGGCAGCACACACCAGCTGATATGAGGCCCCCAACACATATACAGCAGAGGACTTTCAGGTCTGGGTTCAGTCAGAGAAGATGCTGGAGGCCCCAGGGAGTTTAGAGCTCTGGTGGGGTACGAGTGGGGGTGGGATGGGGATATATTCATGGAAACATGGAGGTTGAAAGGAGGTATGGGATGTAGAACTGTCGGAGGGTGAACAGGGAGGGGAATAAAATCTGAAGTTTAAAATGAATGAATGAATGAATAAATAAATAAATAAATAAAATTAAACAATACAATATCAAAAATAAGCCAACAAAAAATGAGGTCAAGGGTTGGACCTAGTCCAATTCAACTGGTATCTTTGAGTACAGTAGAGACTCTGACATAGAGACACCAGGATACACTTGTAGAAAGTTGACATTGAGGTCACAGAGAAGGTAGAGCCACCTGTCAGTCAAGGAGGCCTTCAAAGAAAGCATGTCAAAATATAAAAGTCCCTCCCTCTCCTCTATCTGTTTCTGTCTCTCTCTCTCTCTTTCTCTCTGTCTCTGTCTCTCTCTCTTTCTCTCTCTCTCTCTCTCTCTCTCTCTCTCTCTCTCTCTCTCTGTGTGTGTGTGTGTGTGTGTGTATGAATCAGAGGACAGTTTCTTCGTCAGTTCTGTCTTTATGAAATGGAATCTGAGAGTAGAGTTCAGTCCATCATGCTTGTACTATAAGCATTTGTATCCCCTGGACCATCTCACCATCTCCAAATTTGCCAAAATTTTTGATATAATGGCAACCATAGGAAGTGAATTTATTACATGTGACCTTTAAAAATTCATACAAATGATTCTGAATAGTCACAGTGGTTGAGAATCACTTGGTTCAAGTTAAGATATAAACTCAGGAGGAAGAAAATTGAAAAGTGCCAAAAATTCAGAAAGCATTGTTTTATAAATATCAAAGAATAATAATCTTGTATTGCCCAACAGAGCATTCTCTCTCTCTCTTTCTCTCTCTCATTGGATATTTTATTTATTTACATTTTAGATGCCATCCCCTTTCCCCCTTTCCCCTCCCTAAAATGCCCTATTCCATCCCCCCTCCTTTTGCTTTTATGTCATTTTAATTACATGGAAATATTAAGGTCAGTTTTAGGTTGAGGAGATAGCAGTACAATAGATGCAAATATTCAAGGAACAAACAAGACAATAAACACAAATAGTGAAAGAACAAGTAAGGCAATAAACAAAATTTTGTGAACACTTCCTTGATCATTGTTCCTAAGGGCTTATCAGGATGACCAAAATATATGAGTCAACTTCCCAAAGTCATTTTCATCTCTGAAGCCTACTTCCTTGTTCTAGCCTTAGATTTAGAGTCCTGCCTGAAAGTACTACTTTGTTCTAGCCTAATGTCAGATTCCTGCCTGAAGCCCACTTTCTTGTCTTTGGCCAATGTCATATTCCTGCCAAGCAGCCCATTTCCTTGTCCCTGGTCCATGTCAGATTCTTTCCAAGCAGCCCCAAAGCTCTCTGCCTCTCCCTCTTTTTATTTCATAAACAAGACTGAGCCTGTCTTAGGTTGTTCTGACAAGAATGCCTTCCTTAACTTTTGTGGAATATGCATTATCAAAAGCAATTTACCTCTGTATTAGGTTGGTAAGGCTCTGTGCAGAATCAGGATATACCTCTCTGTTTTTTATTTTATGAAGATATTGTTTTAAAGTTTCATGGGACCCTCTTCCTTGTCCTTGACAATTATAAGGAATCCCATTAATATGGGTAATATTAAATTGCTGCCAAAAAGTCTCAAATGCTTGACTGTAATAGCCAGTTTTCTTATCTGTGTTTTTTCATTATTGGAAACTTCATTTATCTACATTTCAGATGTTATCTCCTTTCCCAATTCCACGCCCCCTCCAGAAAACCCTTATCCTATCCTCCCTTCTCCTATTTCTATGAGGGTGTGCCCCCACCCATCCACCCACTCCCACCTCCCTGTCCCCTAATTCCCCCACACTAGGGCATCCAGCTTTCATGGGACCAAAGACCTCCTCTCCCACTGATGCCTGACAAAGCCATCCTCCACTATATATACAGCTGAAGCCATGTGTGCCTCCATATGTGTTCCCAGGCTAGCTATTTAGACCCTGGGAGCTCAGGTTCATTGATATTGTTGTTCTCCTCATGGAGCTGCAAGCCCCTTCAACTTGTTTAATCTTCTCTCTAACTTCTCCATTGGGGATCCTGTGATCAGTTCAATGGTTAGCTACAAGCATCTGCCTCCAACAGAGTTCTCTTTTTTTATTTGCTTATAGCTCAAGGCAGCCATATTTGTGTAAAGCCCTCTGCTGTCCACATGAAGCCCTTTCTACGCTTTCTTTGTGTGTCTTTTGTTGTTTGGAGTTGAACAAGTTTCATCTTTTTCTTGGGAACCTTGCCCCCAGCCAATCAGAGGAGGAATATTTTTCTGTTGTGTGTGTGTGTCTCCCATCTGTTCTCATGTTAGAAACTGTACAAGAGACAGAAGCCAAAGAATGAAGGAGTGCTTTTTAAACTAGACAAAATAAGGGCCATTTTTAATGTCATATCGTGTTGTTCTCCATAGCTTGTTTTATTCATCCCATTTCTCAAAGATTTGCAGCAGTTTGCTCAGATTTCAGCAAAGCACTTACTATGCATGTTTGGCTCTGATGAAAGCAAATGCATGTCCTAATGATCTTTATCTGACTGAAAATAGCAAGTCTTCAATATGTTAGTTTCTGTGCAGAGAATATTAATGTTTATTTTTCTGCACTGGTACTGAATTTAAACGACTTTTAACAAATCAACCTATTCTTCTATAACCTCCTTCCCCCTTAGTATTTGGAGTCTAGAATTTCCTTTGTAGATCAGGCTTGCCTTGAATTTACAGACTCTGGAAATTTACCTGCTCCTGTCTCCCGAGTGTTGATATTAAAGGTATGTGTCACCATAGCAGGCAAGACAGGCTTCTTCCTTTCTCTTATTGTTTAACAGGGGGTTTGTCTCCAATTCAGAAAATAAAACTCAGTGTCTGCCATGTGACAGGTGGTGTTGTGATACTAGTTTTCACTGCTGGGAGGCCTACAGATGTTGTGTGATGCTGAACTCTCACCGTGGATGTCATTTTGGCATTGGTCATTGTGGATTCCCAAGGTCTGCTCTACTGGCTCCCTCCACCCTGAAAACTACATATTTGACCTCTTCACAGGCATAGTACCTAGAGTAGGGTGGTAATCCTACTTCCTCTCTCCCATTCTTCAGCTCTTTGGATGAGCATGGCTACTGTAAGCACAGCAACTGATCCCAACCTTATGACATGTAGGCATCTATGTCTGTTCTCTAGAACATCCTGTTGCTGTTCTCCTACCCTAGTCATACCCGAAGTTGCCCATGGCAGCTGAGATTATATATGCTGCCCAGACCCAACCTATGTTGCCATGTAAGCACCACATGGTTCTATTAACAAACACATATTAACACATATTAACAAGCACTGGACCTCATGTCCATTCTCAGCTCTTGTTCTTTGCTGCCTTTCATTGGCTTTTGCTCTCAATGTGGACTCCTTGCAATTCTCACAACTGAGTGTGATGTAGCTGTTGGTGTCATGGACCAGGTATCTCAAGATGATACAGCTCTGTCCCATAGATTTACCAAGACCTATGCCAGTCCATAAAATATGGATGGTACCTTTAAATATGCACAAACCTACGCAAGTCTGCAAGGACCATAACAAAGTAGAGAAACAGTATACTGCCTAAGTAACACAATAAACACAGCATCTAACCCCAAAGAAATGGGACTTCACAAATTGCCTGACAAAGTAAAAATAATTGGTCTAAAGAAGCTGGGTGAGCTCTCAGAACATAGCTCTTTGTCAGTCAGTCAGAATTCCAGTATGTATGGAGAAGATGTTCATGAGATCAGACCCTTACCCGAGAAGCTATTGGTAGTTGAATGGCTGCTGGGGGAAGGAGAGTCATTTTTCTCTGGAGATATTGTCACTGGTAGGCTGCACATGCTCCACACTCATGTGCACACATATGAGTGGTGCTAATTGGGCCCAGTGGGTTGGGAGAGAGACTTTCAGGAGGTCCAAGGGGTGTTGAAGGGGTCAATGAGGGTAGCTGTGATTATGTATATGTATATGTATATGTATATGTATATGTATATGTATATGTATATGTATACATATTTTTTTCAAAGAGCAAATAAAATTATTTAAAAAGTAAAAGGTTAAAAGACTGATGAAAAATTAGAAGTTTTAAGTTTACTATTTTTGTTAATTCTTTGAGAATCTAATAGATATGTACAATGTATTTTGACCATATGTACCCTATTTTTCCCCTAACTCCTCCCAGATTCACCTCCAGTTTCTATCCCCTTCACAAGTTCTCATTGCCCTCTCTCTGATGACCACATCCAGTTTGTATTGCTCATGGGTGTGGGAACACTTGAGAATTTTGAAGCATCATTTGCATTATTGGATCTTCAGAAGGAACAGGGGATGAAAGGAACCAAAACAAAGAAAACCAAATAACTTAAAACCATAGCTAAACTTATTTACAGAAGTTACTCCCCCAGATTTTCCAAGCTTGGGAAAATACATGGATATCTAGGTACACAAGGCTCAAAGTTTCCAAGGAAGCTGTCACTGAGATATGCTACAATAAAACTATAAAAGAGTTAGGACAAAAGAGAGAATTTCGACAGCAGCAAAGGCAAAGAAACATCACCTGTAAGAAAACTTCTATATGGTAATCAAAAGATTTCTCAGTGTAAACATTGCAGTCTGAGAGAGCATGAGATATTATATTTAAAGTGCTGAAAGAAAGCAACTGTTTCTTGAAAGGCTTTTTGTTGTTTTTTTTTCTGACAAAACTGTCCATCAGAACAGAAAGATAGGACTTTCTCAGACACAAGCTCAGGGAAGGCCTCTCTGTGCATATCCTATAAGCAAAGGCAATGAGTAGTAACTTACTGTACACTTATTATTTACGAAGAGAGTAGATCTTATGTTTCCATTATAAAAGACATAATATAGGCAGGTATATGAAGTAGTGGATATTAATTTAATTGTGTGAATTATTTCTAAATGTGGATATTTAATACTATGTACTACCAGTTTTCAGTCAGACCTAAGGAAAACTAGAAAATAGAACCTGAATTCATTGTGCTTCTCAGTTCCCCCATGATATTTCTCCTACTGACAATGTATCTTCATGCAATGAGCTCTATTTGTCCTTTTGCAGAATTCACTGCCAAGGTGATGAGAGCCAGATCAGGACTTCCATTTCTATTGAGTATATCATAGACATTTTTCTCATACTGTCTTGGTCACTTATCATCATTTCCTCTCCACTTATATTACTTTCTACAAAAGTTTAGTTAGATGAACTGAAGTCTTGAAATGAACAGACCTTGCCCCTTACAGCATTAAATTGAAGAGGAGGAAGGAAACTACAAGGCTGCTGCCACCAGGTTCCAGAAACATGAGAACCTTTTCCTCATTGCAGCAATAATCAAATCAATCTACTTCTTGCTCATGCACTTTCTCTTTTCTGGTGGTTTCAAATACTTATCCACCCATTACAGAGCTCTCTCTCTCTCTCTCTCTCTCTCTCTCTCTCTCTCTCTCTCTCTCTCTCTCCCTCCCTCCCTCCCTCCCTCCATCCCTCCCTCTGTCCCTCCCTCCCTCCCCTTCTCTCTCAACCCTCTTCATGGTACATAAATGCTTTTCTCAGCAGACTTTTCCTACTGCTTCCCTCTCCCTATTCACCTCAATGCTTGAAAATAAACGTTTTAGGCTTGCAAACCACACTACTTTTTAAATCTCTTAGCTTAGCCAGATCCAGGTTATGGGTTTATCTTTCCTAGGGAGCTGGACATGGTACCACAGAGCCCTCGTTCCCTCCTGTTTTACTCCAGTTCCATGGAAGTGTTCCCATTTCAGGTGCTCTATAATGTTCTCTGATTCTCTGCCTCCTCTCTGCCTCTCCCTCACTCTCTCCTGCATCCCCACCAGGATACAATCCCAGTGCTGACTACTATTATAAAGATTCGGGGCATTCCCACTAGGACATGCCTCCTCCTACCCTGTGCTGACTTCCCTGTTTGGTTTTTTTTTTTTCCTCTGACTCACATGCTATTTGTAGGATGTCGATGGAAATCGCTCAGTTAATTTCCTGACCCTTGGATGAACACGTGCTTCTTGAGGAAACAGTGTGTGCTGATAACTCATTAGGAAAACTACAGGGGTCCTGGTCTTTTACAGATTGAAGAAAAAAATAATTAAGAAAATTTATTTTTTTCATTTGAGTCTTCCCAAGCAATATAACCAAAATGTAATTTTAGAAATTTTTTCCACTCATGAATTACTTCCATTAATCATTTTATTCAAGTTTCTTCAATTTAATGTTTAACCACATGCAAGACATTTATAGCTTAAGAAGGATTTCAGGGCAGTTTTGAAAAGGATACTAAGAATACAGCTAGAATTGAGGATCGCTAGAGTAAGGACATGAGCTTTGGACAAAATGCCCAACTACAAAGCTGAAGACAATGTACCTGTGATAGCATAGAGGCCAAGTGCTACAATAAAGTCCATATTCCCCATGGCTTTCTTACAAACTGCCTGCCCCTCCCAATTCTCTATGTTCTGGATTAATTTTCCCATTATATTTCTTTTGGGGGCTTTTGTGAAGTGAAATCAGGACCTTGTATATGCTGGGTAAACATTCTACCACTGACCTACATCTCTATTTGTCTCAATTGTCTTTTCCCACAATTCCATAAGATTTGGTTATCTATCTATCTATCTATCTATCTATCTATCTATCTATCTACCTATTTATTATTATATTTATCATCTGTCTATCTATCTATCTATCTATCTATCTATCATCTATCTATCTATCTATCTTTCATCTATCTATGTCTATCATTTATCTATCTATCTATCTATCTATCTATCTATCTATCTATCTATCTATCTACCATCTATCTCTATCATCTGTCTGTCAATCTATCATCTATAGATGTATTTATCTATTATGTATCTATCATCTGTCTATATATCTATTATCTATCTATCTATCTACTATCTTCAATTATCTATCTATCTATCTATCTATCTATCTATCTACTATCTTCAACTATCAATCATTTATCTAATTTAATCTTATTTAAGATATTTAGGGTTTCTTATTAATCTTAGGATTTCTATTGCTGCAAGGAAACACTATAACCATGACAACTCTTATAAAGGAGAATATTTAATTGAGGCTGGCTGATAGTTAGAGGTTTAGTTCGTTATCATCATGGTGGGAAGCATGGAGGCCTGCAGGCAGACATGGTGCTGGAGAGGGAGATAAGAGATCTACATCCAGATCTGAAGGCAGCTGGAAGACAGAGTGAGTCTGTAGGCCTGGCTTAAGCTTCTAAGATCTCAAAGCTCACCCCAGTGACACACTTTCTTCCACAAATCCACACCTAATCCAACAAGGCTATACTTCTTAATACTGTCAACTCCCTGGTTACTAAGCATTCAAACACATGAATCTATGGGAGCTATTCCTGTTCAAACCACTATACCTATCTATCACCTATTGGTTATTATCTATCTGCCGATCTATGCATTCTTTATTTTCATCTATTTATCAATCAGTCATCTGTCTCATATAATTCTATCTGCTACCTGTTGACCTGACCCATGGCCATAACGATTAAGTCTTCATGGATTAAAGGATATGCTGAAGGCCTGCCTAGGGCACCAGGGGACTCCTGAGCCCAAGGGCAGTACAAATAGAACAGTTCTTATCTTTATTACTAAAGCAAGCAAAACATGAGGTGGCAGTTACAGTTAGTTTATGCAAATATAAGTACAATGAGAAAATACAACTGGTGTTGTGTCTTACTGTCTTGAGTCATGTGAAAAGAGCCAATTATATTCCTCTCAGGCCTTTGCCTTTCTCTCAGAGACAATGTGGACATGCCAGGGAATTTCCTTCATGTTCTTGATTTCAAGTATATTCACGCATCATAGTTCATGTAATTCTTTCTAGAATGTCACCTTGTGGAAAGAGCATTCTATCTATCTATCTATCTATCTATCTATCTATCTATCTATCTATCTATCTATCTAATCTAATACTATCTATTACCAGCTGATTATCATCTATATGTCTTTCTGTCTATCTATCTATCTATCTATCTATCTATCTATCTATCTATCTATCTATCATCTATCTATCTATCTATTATCTGTCTATTATATGTCTAAAAATGGGGTTTTTTTGTTTGTTTTTTGAGACAGGGTTTCTCTATGTAGCCCTGACTGTCCTGGACCTCACTCTGTAGACCAGGCTGGCCTCGAACTCAGAAATCCACCTGCCTCTGCCTCCCAAGTGCTGAGATTAAAGGCATGTGCCACCACTGCCTGGCCTAAAAATGTATATATTATCTATTCACCTGTTATACATTTGACATATTAGTCCTCTTTAAGTAACCAGTGTTTTTTCCAGTGAACTATGAGTTTTTTTAAGCTAGGGACCAAGATTTTCAGTGAGATCAATGTGAGTTCTAATCTGGACAACTGATATTAAGCAACTAATACATACATAAGTCAGGTTTAAATAATATTAAAGAAACATACTTCAATACATGTAGCCATGGAGTTGGTAAGTATAGTAAAACAATGCCCACAAATAACTTAGCTGGATCTGGCATGTGCTAAGTGAGCCACAGATACTAGCTATTGTCATTGTCAACCTGTCACCTCAGAATCTGGCAGAGTTTTATGCCCAAGTATTTGAAAAGTGATACACTTGACTTTAAAGATTTATTGAACTCTGATGGATGTTTATGAAAAATTTAAACAAAATACAGGCTTCTGCTATCTCAAAATGCAATGCTGTGCATCTCAGAAACAAAGTATCCTAAGCCAGTTTTGCTTTGTTCTTTTCTGGGACCAGTTAGACCTCTCCAGGTCCCTGTCCCCATCATGTGCTCAGGGCACTGACCTTCTACATCATGTCACATGGGCTCTTTTGCTAACAGATTGAATGTGGTGAATGGCAGAGCTGGCAGGAGAGAAAGGGCACCAGTTTCCTCTGTTCCTTCAGTGTTCACCTTTTCTCTATGACTACACCTCTTCTTGGGAAGAATACATCACTGTGTACCAGCTTTCTCTGTATTCGGAACCACTCTTTCCTTCTCTTGATCCTTTGGGTTCATAGGTAGTTGTAGTTTCCTATTGGTGATAAGTCTCTTACTGGCTTCCTTACTTTTACCACATATGGAAGAGATGAGGAAGTAGTTTTATCATTAAAATCTTTTGAGGTTGACATTAACTCCATTTCCTAGGAGATGTCAAACAATACTTACCATTTCCTCAAAGGCATATAATTCTCTCCTTCTAGATAGACTACAGTAAGCAACTTACATTTGCTAGGGCTCTGCTGTGGGTGCCATCACTAAGATGTGCATTAAATTTCTATAGCAAGTGATGTTGTCCCCACCTCAGTCCGTATATACGTCTGGTAAATTTGCTACCTCAGTTTTAGCTGCAAGGAAATGTTAGTGGATATGTTCCTTCTCCTATGTAATAGTGGAGTTTCCTGATCTTTCAAGTTTGGAGGTCAGGGTTGAGAACTGAGGTAGATAAAGAATGCCTTTATTCTGGTTTATCCCCTGCCCACCCAGTTATGGCTCTTATACCTTCATTATGACAAATGTGTCATGAAGAAAATTTTTCTCTAGGACAGCATTAAAAATACTCACCTGAGGACTATATTCTCTGAGTTGATCTTATTCCTTATACTTACACAATATACACACTCACATGCACATGCACACAAGAGGTGGTATCAAGATAAATATTAAAAACCATAAAGCTTGCAGCTTAAAGCATAGTATGCCTTGAAAGTTAACAGCCAGTTGGTCTCGTTTGTTTTGGATATAGGAAGGAACATGTGGATAGCATAGGCATCAGAGAATGAAGTCTTTGCTTCTTTATTCCCTTGTCACACATATCTGACCTCCCTAATAGAGTTGACAAGTAATCAAGTGTCAATAGAGTTTATAGAATGCTTGGAAGTACTATTGACTAGGCAGGAATATGTGTACTCCCATTTCTGAAGTCTGTAAGTTCAAGGCTGGTTTGAGTCCTGACAAAAGCTTTCTTTTTGACTCCAGTGGCTAACTTGTTAACACTCTTTCACATGCCCTCTGGGTGTGTGTCTTAGTTGGGGTTTTACTGCTGTGAACAGACACTATGACCAAGGCAACTTTTATAAGGACAACATTTAATTGGGGCTGGCTTACAGGTTCAGAGGTTCAGCTCATTATCAAGGCTGCAACATGGCAGTATCCAGGCAGGCATGGTGCAGGAGGAGTTGAGAGTTCTACATCTTCATCTGAAGACCTCTAGAAGACTGGCTTTTAGGAAGTTAGGATGAGGGTCTTAAAGCCCACACTCACAGTGACACACTTCCTCCAAGAAGGCCACATCTACTCCGACAAGGCCACATCTCCAAAGAGTGCCACTCCTTGGGCCAAGCATATTCAAACCACCACAGTGTAGACACATGGATACATCTCTGTCTATCTCCTTTCCTCTTCTGGTAAGCCCACTCATCCTATTAGAATAGGATCCCAGGCTTATGATTTCACTTAAGTGTACTTAAAAGCCCTTTAATAAAGTCAGAAGAGTGGTGGAAAATTTAACCTATGAACTTAGGATGGACACATCCCATAACATCACTTTGGTTTGAATTTCAGATAAATGACAAACGGTTTGCTGGGAAACACATTAAAATCATTCATTGTTAATATGGCATTTGGAATGTAGTCAGACATTCTTTTCTTATCTTTTTTTTCCAACTCTACTGCTTGGGCCATAAGCTGTAATGGACAGTGTGGACCATTCCAATATCAAATGAGCCATGCCACTCTGAGGCATGTCTCTACACCACAGGTCTGCTTTGGCCTAAAATGCCATGTCCTTTCTGTATTGTTGCCATTTGTGGTTGAAATCTTGACTGTTTGTTTCTATACATTCCAAATAGTAAACAATGTGGAAGTCACTGGGGAATATTTTTAAGGCGTTGAGTAATTTTCAGTCTTTACTTTAGTATTAGTTACTGATTTTAATAATAAACCACTTAATCATACTTCCTTAATATGGATGTTACTTGAACATGTTATAAAATTTAATATATCATCATTTTCCTCAGAGAACTTTTAAAACATTACAAATTATGTAAGTTTTTACCAACTAAAAATTTTCAACGACTCCAAAGCAGTAGTCTTTGTTGCTGCAGTATGCATCTCTTTATTTTGGTCATATTTTTTCATGTATTCATAATAAATATGTTCTAATATATATGAATAGGACATTTGATATGCACAATGTACAAATAGCTAAGACTCTTCACTGGCTTTTAGAATTTGTATGTTTTGATTGGTGAACCAGCCACTTCCTTAACAGCTGGTTTTACTTAGATACTACTATGTATAAATTAACTTACACCTTGGTGGTTTAAAGTAGCATCATCCATATACCACAGTTTTAGAAATCTGTGCACAGTTTTTTTTTGTGTGTGTGTATATCTGTTCCAGTGTTTCTAATGGGTTACAGTCCATCGATACTGGTCACATCTTGGGTCTTATCTCAGGCTCCAGTGGTGAAGAAGCTGCAAAGCTCACTAATGTGATGGTTGGCAGAAGTCCATTCCTCAAGATTTACTGGACTGGGACCTTGGTTCCTCACTGTTTATGTGGGGCAGAATTTGCTTTGAGTTTCTTTGTACACAGACCTATATATGGCACAGCTCAGAATGTGGACATGCATTCCTATTGGAGGAATTAGTAGAGAGAGGGAAGAAAAGAGGGGTGGAAGGGAGGGAAGAGAAGAAGGGGAGAAAGGGATGGAGGAGATTGGAGGGAGAGAAAACACCAGGACAAATGCATCTTTTGTAGACTCCCCATGGAAGGGGCATGCTGCTACTTTTCCTACATTCCATTTGTTTGAAGGACATCTCTAGGTTCATCCATTAGAGTAAGTCAACTTTCATACTTTAGTTTCTGGCTTTCTAAAAGTCTGATTTTGTGAAAATAATTATTATAAGTTACCCTGAGAGACAGAGACGTGTTTTTGAACTTAAGGAGAAGGAGTACAAGGTGATTTTCAGAAATAAGTAACAAATCAGATAGCATTCACATCCGCCCCATAGTACATGAGATGAGAGACCAGATCTGATTTTCAGCTGGATTTAAAGAATGTTGGGAACATCATCGAACCTGGGGAGTTAGTACTCCTCCTTCTCCTTCTCCTCCTCCTCCTCCTCCTCCTCTTCCTCCTCCTCCTCCTCCTCTTCCTCCTCCTCCTCTTCCTCCTCCTCTTCTTCTTCCTTCTCTTCCTCCTCCCAGCAACAACAAAAGCAATAGCAACAACAACAACAACAACAACAACAACAACAACAACAACAATAATTTTTATGTCCTAACTGCAGTTTTCCCTCCTTCCTTTCCTCCTAGCTCCTCCCCTTCCTCATTCACCCTTTCTTCATTTCTTTTCAGAAAAGGGCAGGTCTCCCATGGATATTAACCAAACATGGCATATCAAGTTGCAGTAAGACTAGGCACCTTCCCTCGTATTAAAGTTGGACAAGGCAACCCAGTATGAGGGAAAGGGTTCCAAAAGCATGCAAAATAGTCAGAGACAGCCCCTGCTCCCACTGTTAGGAGTTATATAAGAACACCAAGCTACACAATCATAACATACATGCAGAAGACCTAGCTCATACCCATCCAGGCTCCCTGGTTGTTGGTTCAGTCTCTGTGAGCCCCTGTGAGGCCAGGTTAGGTTATTCTGTGGGTTATCTTGTGGTGTCTTTGTCCACCCTGGCTCCAACAACCCTTCTTCCCCCTCTTTCACAGGATTCCCTGAGCTCTGTCTAATGTTTGACTGTGGGTCTCTGCATTTGTTTCCATCAGTCGCTGGAAGAAGCCTCTCTGATGACAATTGCTAGGCAAAAACTGCCCTCTTAATATGTAGATTTGTACTCAGATTCAAAACCACATTCAGAAAAGCTTCTTTCTGCAGAGAGTAGTAGTTAACGTAGAGATTCCCAGTTGGTTAAAGTGCCGAGAATAAGGGATGGAGGGTGACTAGTTATAGATAGGCCATCTATGTTATCTTCCTCCGTCCAAAGCCCGGGGATCATAGTGGAAGACTGGACAAAAAGAACAAAAGAGCCAGAGGATTAGGAGGAGAGCTAGGGATGCTGCATTATGGGTATGAGCTACTGATGCACATTTCACCTCATAGTAGCCGTGGTTGTCTGCACAAGATTAAGCCACTGAGAATTCTAGCCTCACCCTTAGCAAAGGACCTATTCCAGTAGTGGATAGATAATGCTGAGGGAGGAAGACTCATTTTTCTTTGGAAATGTGGCTGCTGTTAGGTTGTCCATGCCTGGTCAGATGCCCCAAATTCATATGGTCAGAGCTAACAGGATGTAGGGAGATGATGTTGATGATGATGATGATGATGATGATGATGATGATGATGATGATGATTGTAATGATGGTGGTGATGGTGGCGATGATGATGATGATAACAGCAACACTGCTACTACTACTACTTTTACTAGTACAGTAATAAATTTTAATAATAATAATAATAATAATAATAATAATCATTATAGAGGACATGAAATCAGGGGAAATGGTTGGTAAAGGAAGTTGAAAGGAAGCATTGGTGTAAGGATAAGATCAAAATACATTGTATACACACATGAAAATTTCAAATAATAAATACAATTTTATTTAAAAAGAAAATGAAATAAACCAATACTTTTTATATCCTTGTATATGTCTTAAGTCAAGTGGAATTGTTTATGGTATTTATCAATATTTATTCATTTTGATAGTTCAACTGAGTTCAGAGGCACACATCTGCAGTCCTTGGGGAGGTTGAGGCAAGATAATTACAAATTTGAGGCCAGCCTGAGCAGCTTACCAAGGCTCTGTCTCAAAGTTAAGCAATAAAAGCCACATGTGGGGTGTGGATATGGCTCAGTGGTAAGATGCTGGCTGAGCTCATGTGAGGTACGAGCTCAACGGCGAAAGCACAACACAACATAAAGAGATGATGTGTGATTGAGGGGAAACAAAATCAATGTTTAAAACTAACTGCCTAATTAATCACCTTATGGATTTAAATCTTGACTTGTCTAATTTAAACAGGCTGTTTGAAGAATCTCATTAAAGCCTATTGAATCATGTTAGGCAGAAATTGTTCCAGAACAATTATTGATGCTTCCACAAGACAATATTCCTTTTTAGTTATTCTCCCAATATCTGCAGTGCTGTAAAGAGAGCAGAACAAAGGAGCTTCTGCTCATCTAACTTGATGCTTTCCAACGATCACAATTGGATATTTTTTGGGCTTGGGGGATGAAAATAGTAAAACTTCAAATTTGAGATCAACCAAATTGAACGAGTGATGCCTTCCGTGTCCCTTTCTCTTCGTCTCTTGTTAGGGATGCTTTAGATGTTCCCTCCTATCTACCTCACTGTCTCTTACTTCTGGTCTCCTTCCAATAGTGCCACCCCCGGTCTAGTCTCTACGCAGTAGGAGACAGAAATTTTAAAATGCAAACAAAAAAATGAAATCCTGGTGTGGTTTGATCACATCTTGCCCTTCTCAAAATCCACCACATCTTCTCATTCAACTTGAATAAAATATAAACTCTGTAGATCTTTCAACCTTCATATCCTGTATCAGTGACAGATCTCCCAGTCATGACCTTTGTCAGGGGGATGTAACACCCCAATAAAGAAAAAAGCAAATATGCCTGTAGATAACAAAGTGAACATATCGATTATTTTCAATAAACAAGTTGTGCAATTAGCTGCTGCCTGGATCAATTCAGACTTTGTTTCATATTAAATTCTAGTTAAGTGTGCGTAATGGCTAAGTGTAATCAAGGACTTTATGTGGGAAAAAGGTTAATGTAGCTGTTTCTGTTATTAGTGTCTACTCTCTCCTAAGCAAGTGGTAATGATATAGTTGGCTGATGACCTAATGGTTGCTAAGAGTTAAAAGGTTCAAATGCATTTCTTTATTTGGTGATGTTTAGCAATGATATCTGTGGACCAGGAATTTCATAGTATTTAGAGATTAGAGATTAGAGATTGGGTGGTATGTAAGAGTGAAACACACTGAAAACCTCTACAGATTTTACCTCGTTACTTCCTGCTATTCTAGTTCTCACATTGCTACATTCACATTGCGTCCATTTCAGTTCTTTTTTCAGTATCTTCTGTGCTGCTGTTTATAACAATCGTTGACACTCTCTTGCTTTCTCATTTTTTCTCTGCCTTTTTTTTTCTAGAAATGCCATCTGCCTAAATCAAGTCAAGTAACCTCTTCCTCTGTCTTTGTAATCTGGCTTAACAAAATTTAAAAATATTCATCTTGGTGAGCACCCATATCTTACTGTTTCTACCTGGTCAGCTCTGTTGAACTGCTTCTGTCATATGTCACACAGTGGTCAGAATCTTCACCATTATCTACCAATTCCCTGCCTCTTATTCCTCATGATAGCTCTAAGATGAGAATCTTGAAATGTATATCATAAGACTTTATTATGTATTTGCATCTGAAGATGAGAGAAAACATGACATTTGTCTACGTCTGGGTCAATGTTATTTTCTAGTTTCATCCATTTATCTTCAAGTTCATGATTTCATTTTTCTTTACAGCTGCATAGTATGGCATAGTGTATTTGTACCATGTTTTCATAATTCATTCATCAGTTGAAGGACATTTAGGTTGTTTCCATTTTCTAGATATTGTGAATAGAGCAGCAATGAACATGGCTAGAGAGCTCACATCTTGAGACACAACCATGAGGCAGAGAGACTGCTGCTGGTAAAGACATGGACTTCTGAAACCTCAAATCCTGCTTCCAGTGACACACCTCTTATAATAAGGCCACACCTCTTAATTCTTCCCAAACAGTTACACCATCTGGATGTAGTATTAAATTTTAATAAATCCTGGTGCGGGATTACTATCTGCCTCAGTGGTTTATATTCCCAAATCAAACACGAACACACATAGCCTTTATATTTTGATATGCCTTAAGCAGCACAATAGGTGGGAAAGTGCCTAACCTCCATGCTGTAAGAATCTACCTTCTACTATTAATTCTGAGTTACTACTTACTAATTTGGATGTTCCATCTTGGCTACTCTTGACCCAGTTGAGCAGCTCTCTGACTGCATTCTCTTGGCCCCTTTACATGGCAGCTCTGCTTCTCCCTCCTATATATATTATTACCCTTCCATGATATGGCCCCATATCTCCTTTCCTCCACACTCTCCTAAGGCATCTTCCTCATGGTCTGAAGCCCTGGAACCCTAAACCCCGCCTCTCTCTCTCCTCCCCAGCTATTGGCTATTGCCTTCTTTATTTACCAATCAGAATTAGCTGGTGGCAGATTCCCAGAAGGTACATGCATATCCTCTCATGCAAACCAATTTTGGGGACCCAATTAGCACTAGAACACAAGCAGCTACATCTGGAGACCAAGTATTCAAATTTATGAGCCCATTGGGAGAATTCTTCATTTAAAGCAACACATTTTACTCCCTGGCTCCCGTAAGCTTCTGATCATATCACAATACAAAAACCAGTTAATTTAACTTCAAAAATCCCTATAGTTTTTCAATCCCAACAAGAGTCAAAGTCCAAAGTCTTTTCTGAAATGCAAGGCCATCTCTCTATAATAACCCCCTGAAAATTAAAATCAAGTTACATATTTCCAACATATAAAGAATATATATTACCATTCCAAAAGGGAGGAATGGGGACATAATGAGGAAATACTGAATAGAAGCAGAACCAACACCCATCAATACAAACTCCAAATCCTTTAGCTTCATGTTTGATATTAAACATGTTTGATGTCAAACTCTAAATCCTGTAGTTTCATGTTTGATGGCTCCCCACTTCCAGCTTTGCTGATAGTAACACGTTTCTTACTATTGGGATAGTTTCTTCCTTGTCTGCAGCTCTCCTAGGCAGATGTCTAATGGTTCTGGTGTCTCCATCATCTTGGGGTCTCTAATGAAATGCAGGTTTCACTTTCATAACTTCACACAATGGCCTCTCTGGTCCTCCATGCAGGGACTGCTCTACCACATACCTCAGTGGTTCTTCTTAACTACTGAGGAAAATTCCACAATCTTTTTACTTGTGTATCTTTCATGACTCTAAAGCTAGAACTACAGGAAAAACATTGCCAAGTTCTGTTTGATGCCACTTGAGACAGAGCCTGAGTTACATTATGTAATGTAATGGGACTCAACCTTGAATTATATTTGCATAACTGCATAATTACATAATTGCCTAATTTTTCAGGCTTTCTACTTTTACAAGCTGGTGGCTTACTTGGTGGGATCTTGAACTGAGGACACTTTCCCTTTATTCAATTTCAGAAGAAGCCTTTCCTTAAGCTTCTCATCTTCTTTTTCATTGTAATCCTGTATGAGAGTGGTTGCACTAATAACTATATGAAAGAACCAATATTAAGCTGTTGTGAAATCTCCCCCACCCCATCAAGGAAATCAATTCATTACTTTTCAATTAGCCTCAGGCAGACACTTAGGACAAAGGCACAAATCAGTCAAATTCTTTGACAAAATATCTCAAAAATGGTCTTTAGCCCAATTGCTAATATTGTTCCCCCTTTGAAACCTCTTGAGTTGGCCCATCATAGTCTGCATTCCTCTCAGCACTACTTGTCTTTCAAGCTCCTACTAGAATGGGCCATTAAAGCCACCATTGATTACAGGGTTCAACTGCTTTTCTAGTCCAAGGTCACAAAATCGTCTACATTCATTGTCAAACAGAATGGTCAGGTCTTTCACTGCACTAGCCCACTTCCTAGTACCAACTTTAGTCTTAGTTACTTTTCTACTGCTCTGATAGGAAACTATGATCAAGGCAACTTTTAGAAGAAAGTCTTTATTTGGGGCTTACATCGTCAGAAGTCCAGGGCCTATGGCTATCATGGCAGAAGGTTACAGAGATGGTGTTCTATCAGGAGTTGAGAGCTCAGATCTTGAGACACAACCACAAGGTAGAGAGAGAATACTGAGAAGAACACTATCAGCTCTGAATCCTTCCCAAACAATTCCTTACACTGGGACCAAGTGTTCAAACATAGGACCCTATGGAGGACATTCTCATTCAAGAGAGATCCCTAGGACCCCAAGAATGGGTGCTAGGGATCTGAACTCTGGTCCATAGGCTTGCAGAAAAGGCAGTTTACTGACTGAGTCATCTCTCTTGATCCTGGTTACTACTTACTTTAAAGACTAAGATAATACATGATTTTTTTAGAAAGGCTTCTTGAGTTCCTTACTTTAGGTTGGGGTGCTCCTCCTAACTGTGACTGCTTCATGACTCTTCCTTCTGTTCAATGTGTCTGAAACGATTTTATCTGTCTGAGAATGTTGTTTAGTTGTCAGAGTGCTTGTCTAGGATATATGAAGCTATAGGTTGAAGTCCAATATCTTGCAATGTGGCGCATGTCTATAATCCCAGCTTTTGGGGGTGGAAGTAGGAGGATCAGGAGTTCAAGTGTAAGGGTCCCAGACATTATTACACCTTCAGACCTTACACCAACTGACTCGATAATGGAAATACCATCCGGGCATTAAAACTCAGTATGTAGATAGGATGAGTTGGCAAAATAAAATCAAAGACCTAATCCTTCAAAGTCTATTGTTCTATGAAAGTCTCTAAATGTACTAAAAACTTACTTTTTGGCTTCTGTAGTTTCTATTCTGGCTAACTGTTCTTGTTAACTGAAATATGATAATCCAGGACATGGTGTGTGTGTGTGTGTGTGTGTGTGTGTGTGGTGTGTATGAGTGTGTGTGCATGTGTGTGTGTATGCTTAAAAGCTCACTCTGAGAGACTTGGAATTCCAAACACCCAATGTTGACTCTGGCTGGCTAATACTTGGCATTGGCTTAAACCTATGTCTGAGAGTAATTGTTTCTGGTGGATCTCCCACAACACAAGGACATCATTATATATACATATAATATATAAGTATAAAATATATAATATCTATTTTTAATATATTTATATGAGTATATATAAATATTCAAACATATCCTGTATATTAATATATATTAACACACACACACACATATATTTATATATGTTCAAGGGAAGTTGGGGTTCAGTGAGACCCTGTCACAAGGTGAAAAAAAAAAAACAAAACACCACCTGAAATTATTCTGAACGCCAAATAGACAAGACCAGAAAAGAAATACCTCCCATCACATAATAATCAAAACACCAAATGCACAAAACAAAGAAAAAATATTAAAAGCAGTAGGGGAAAAAGGCCAAGTAACATATAAAGGCAGATCTATCAGAATTACACCAGACTTCTCACTAGATACCATAAAAGAAGTATAAAAGATATATACTATATCTGCTGGACAGATGTTATACAGACCCTAAGAGAACACAAATGCCAGCCCAGGCTACTATACCCAGCAAAACTCTCAATTACCATATATGGAGAAACCAAGATATTTTATGACAAAATAAAATTTACACAATATCTTTCCATAAACCCAACACTACAAAGGATAATAGAGGGAAAGCTCCAGTACAAGGAGGGAAATTATACCCTAGAAAGAACAAGAAACAACAAATCCAAAAGAAGATAGCCACACAAACAATGCCACCAATAATAGCAAAAATAACAGGAAGCAACAATCTCCTCTCCTTAATATCCCTTAACATCAATGGACTCAATTCCCAATAAAAAGACTAATGGACTGGACACTTAATCAGGACCCAGCATTTTGCTGCATACAGGAAACCCCACTTCAGTGACAAAGACAGATACTACCTTTTATTCTAAAAAGCTGGAAAAAAAATTTCAAGCAAATGGTCCTAAGAAACAAGCTGGAGTAGCCATTCTAATATTGAATAAAATCAACTTTCAACTTAAAGCTATCAAAAAAGATAAGGAAGGACATTTCATACTCGTCAAAGGAAAAGTCAACCAACATGAACTCTCAATACTGAACATCTAAGCCCCAAATGCAAGAGCACCTACTTTGATAAAAGAAACCTTACTAAAGCTAAAAGCACACATCACACCTCACATAATAATAGTGGGAGACTTCAACATCACACTCTCAGAAATGGACAGATCGTGGAAACAGAAACTATACAGAGATACAGCGAAACTAACAGAAGTTATGAACCAAATGGATTTAACAGGTATTTGTAGAAAATTTCATCCTAAAACAAAAAAAATATACCTTTTCCTCAGCACCTCATGGTACCTTCTCCAAAATAGAACATATAATTGGTCACAAAACAGGCCTCAACAGATACCAGAAAATTGAAATAATTCCATGCATCCTATAAGACCACCATGGACTAAGGCTGGTCTACAATAACGACAAAAACAATGGAAAGCCCACATGCACGTAGAAACTGAACAACACTCTACTCAATGATAATGTGGTCAAGGAAGAAATAAAGAAAGGAATTAAAAACTTTCTAGAATTTAATGATAATGAAGACACATTATAACACAACTTATGGGACATAATGAAAGCAGTGCAAAGAGGAAAACTCATAGCTCTAAGTGCTTCCAAAAGAAACTGGAGAGAGCATACACTAGCAGCTTGACAACACACCTGAAAGCTCTAAAACAAAAAGAACAAACACACCAAAGAGGAGTAGATGGCAGAAAATAATCAAACTCAGGGCTGAAATCAACCAAGTAGAAACAGAAAGAACTATACAAAATATCAACAAAACTGGGAGCTGGTTCTTTGAGAAAATTGACAAGATAGATAAACCCTTAGCCAGAGTAATCAGAGGGCAGAGAGACAGTATCCAAATTAATAGAATCAGAACTGAAAAGGGTGACATAACAACAGAAACTGAGGAAATTAAAAAAATCATCAGATCCTACTACAGAAGCCTATACTCAACAAAATTGGAAAATCTGGATGAAATGGACAATTTTCTAGACAAGTACCAGTTACCAATGTTACCAGGCCCAGATAAACCGTCTAAACAGTCTGATAATGCCTAAAGAAATAGAAGCAGTCATTAAAAGTCTACTCACCAAAAAAGTCCGGGACCAGATGGTTTTAGTTCAGAGTTCTATTTGACCTTCAAAGAAGACTTAATACCAATTCTCTATAAACTGTTCCACAAAATAGGAACAAAAGGAACACTACCCAATTCATTCTATCAAGCCACAATTACACTCATACCTAAAACACACAAAGACCCAACAAAGAAAGAGAACTTCAGACCAATCTCCCTTATGAATATCAATGCAAAAGTACTCAATAAATTTCTTACAAACGTAATCCAAGAACACATCAAAACAATTATCCATCATGATCAAGTAGGCTTTATCCAAGGAATGCAGGGATGGTTCAATACACGGAAATCTATCAATGTAATTCACTATCTAAACAAACTCAAAGAAAAAAACATATGATCATCTTACTAGATGCTGAGAAAGAATTTGAACAAATTCAACATCCCTTCTTCTTAAAAGTCTTGGAAAGATCAGGAATTCAAGGCCCATACCTAAACATAGTGAAAACAATATACAGCAAGCCAGTAGCCAACATCAAACTAAATGGAGAGAAACTTGAAGCAATTCCACTAAGATCAGAGACTAGACAAGGCTGCCTACTCTCTCCCTACCTATTTAATATTGTACTGAAAGTCCTAGCCAGAGCAATTAGGCAACAAAATAAGGTCAAAGGGATACAAATAGGAAAGGAAGAAATAAAAAATTTCACTACTTTCAGATGATATGATAGTATACTTAAGTAACCCCAAAACTTAAACCAGAGAACTTCTAAACATGATAAGCAACTTTAGCAAAGTAGCTGGATATAAAATTAACTCAAACAAATCAGCAACCTTCGTCTACTCAAAAGATAAACTGGCTGAGAAAGAAATTGGGGAAATGACATCCTTCACAATAGTCACAAATAATACAAAATACCTTGGCTTGAATCTAACCAAATAAGTGAAAGATCTGTATGACAAGAACTTCAAGTCCCTGAAGAAAGAAATCGAAGAAGATCTCAGAAGATGGAAAGATCTCCCATGCTCATGTATTGGAAGGAATAATATAGTAAAAATGGCTATCTTGCTGAGAGTAATCTACAGATTTAATGCAATTCCCATCAAGACTCCCACTCAATTCTTCACAGAGATAGAAAGAGCAAATCTCAAATTCATTTGGAATAACAAAAAACCTAGGATAGTGAAAACTATCCTCAACAATAAAAGAACTTCTGGGGGGATTCGCCATCCCTGACTTCAAGCTGTACTACAAAGCAATAGTGATAAAAACTGCATGGAATTGGTACATAGACAGGCAGGAGGATTGATGGAATAGAATAGAAGACCAGGAAATGAACCCCTATACCTATGGTCACCTGATCTTTGACAAAGGAGCTAAAACCATCCAGTGGAAAAGAAGACAGCACTTTCAGTAAATGGTGCTGGTTCAACTGGAGATCAGCATGTAGAAGAATGCAAACTGATCCGTACTTATCTCCTTGTACAAAGCTCACATCCAAGTGGATTAAGGATCTCCACATAAATCCAGCTACACTGAAACTAATAGAAAAGAAAATGGGAAAAAGCCTTGAACACATGGACACAGGGAAAAAGTTCCTGAACAGAACACCAATGGCTTATGCTCTAAGATCAAGAATTGACAAATGGGACCTCATAAAACTGCAAAGCTTCTGTAAAGCAAAGGACACTGTCAATAGGACAAAATGGCAACCAACAGATTGGGAAAAGTTCTTTACCAATCCTACATCCAACAGAGGGCTAACATCCAATATATACAAAGAACTGAAGAAATTAGACTCTAGACAATCAAATAACCCTATTAAAAATGGGATACAGAGCAAAACAAAGAATTCTCAACTGAGGAAACTCGAATGGCTGAGAAGCACCTAAAGGAATGTTCAACATCCTTAGTCATCAGGGAAACGCAAATCAAAACAACCCCGAGATTCCACCTCACACAAGTCAGAATGGCTAAGAGCAAAAACTCAGGTGACCGAAAATGCTGTCGAGGATTTGGAGAAAGAGGAACAATCCTCCATTGTTGGTGGGAGTGTAAGCTGGTACAACCACTCTGGAAATCAGTCTGGCAGTTCCTCAGAAAATTGAACATAGGACCCAGCTATACCACTCCTCAGAAAATTGAACCTGAGGACCCAGCTATACCACTCCGGGTCATATAACCAAAAGATGTTTCAACATACAACAGGGACACATGCTCCACTATGTTCATAGCATCCTAATTTATAATAGCCAGAGGTTGGAAAGAACCCAGATGTCCTTCAACAAAGTAATAGATACAGAAAATGTGGTACATTTACACAATGGAGTACTACTCAGTTATTAAAAACAATGACTTCATGAAATTCTTAGGCAAATGGATGGAACTAGAAAATATCCTGAGTGAGGTAACTCAATCACAAAAGAACATACATGGCATACACTCACTAAAAAGTGGATATTAACCCAAAAGCTCACAATATCTAAGATGTAACGTATAGACCACATGAAGCTCAAGAAGAAGGAAGACCAAAGTGTGGGTGCTTTGGTTCTTTTTAAAAGGATTATCAGAATAACCAACCAGAGCTCCCAGGGTCTAAATCTCCAGCCTGGGAACATAAAAGGAGAGACTCATGGCTCTACCTGTATAGGTAGTTGAGGATGGCCTTGTCAGGCATCAGTGGAAGAGGAGGGTGTTGGTCCCTGAAAGTTTGAATTCTCTAGTGTTGGGGAATTAGAGAGCAGGGAGGCAAGAATGGGTTGATGGTGGGGGCACACCCTCATAGACGTAAGAGGATGGGGGATGGAATAAGGGGTTTGGGGAGAATGGGAGAGGGGATAACATTGAAAGGTAAATAAATAAAATATCCAATAAAAATAAACTGATAATGGGTCTGGCAATTGTAGTTGAGCAGTCGAGCCTTTTTGTCAACAATTTATTATGGGAATTTCATATAATCCTCAAGGTCATGTTATTGTGGAAGAGTCCCCATGGAACATTAAAAAGACTGGTGAGACATACTGTTGCTGAGACAAAGAATGATGCTGACTTGTTTGCTTGCTGAGTGCCCTGACAAGGGTGACTGGGGAGCGGTGCTGGACATATGTTCCTGATCCACTTTTGCTTTACTATATCCCAGATGGGACAAGCTGCCTAGTCTCAAGTTTTTAGACCTTGTGGTATAGAGGCTCAAAAGGAGAAATTATAATGTCTCTTGTATTTTTCTTAAAGGTGACCAGCTATTAGGACTTAATCATGTACTGGTCTAGAAATCAATCCAATATTGGAAATAACAGTCCATTTTTGGAAGACTGGATCTGGACATTGTCAGAGATATATTTAGAAGTTAGCTGTAGCTCACTATGAGGTTATGATAGCAAGAGATAAAGTTGGCACAGGATCTGGATTTCAAACAAGGGTTAGTGCATGTTTTAAGGCTGTTTTAATTGTCAAGCTAAAATTGTTTTTGTCTCTTCTACAGTATTTATTGTAAGTTGCATTGACCGTATAATTTCCGATTGTGTTAGTGTATTGAAACCTGGCATGTCTGTTATGGGGGTCTATCAACCAGCTTTTGTCTTACTGCCCTAAGTATTAGAAAACCTTGATTCACTGAAAAAAACTTGAAAGTGCTGGAAGAAGTGAGTTAGACTTTAAGCAGAAGCAATAAAGTAGCTGGCTTGATTATTGCTGGTATAACAGTTTTAATTTCATCAGTTGCTAGCACCACTGCTTCTGCAATAGCATTGACACAAGGAGTTAAGACAACTATTTTTGTTAACCATCTAGCAAAAAATTTTTAGTAATGTATTGAGTATACAAAAGGATTTATACAGATGATGCTCTATAACCTATTCAAATTATCTGAAGGAGGTTCAGGGTTCAAGAGTTAGGAGGTATCCCAAGTGTCATGACAAATATCATTGGAGTAGTGTTACTTTTGAAATTCACAATGATTGTCATTATAATTAGAAAAAAGTTTAAAGACACCTGTAGGATATTTGGCATAATCCTAACGCCTCTCTGGGTGTGTTAACTTTGCATAGTGAGATTATAAATTTAAAGAATGCTGCTCTGTTGAGTTATGATGCTGCATATAATGCCGATAAAATTATCCATGGCCTGATGTTGGTATTTCCATTTTGGTCAAACTTCAGGAATGGCATATATAGCTTGATCAAGCTAGCCCTTCTTGTCCTGGGAATACTTTTATTCCTGCCCATTGTGTTAAAGCTTGTCTCTAACTACATCAAAAGACTGGCAGCCAAAGTACATGACTTGAAACTGATAATGGACCCCCAGACAGAGTTATTAATTTAACAGGCTGGCAAGCCAAGGACAGGTAAGATTTTGCATAGAGCCTTACTAACCTAAGACAGAAATGCATCGCTTTTGATAATACATATTTCATGACAGATAAGGAAGGCATTAGTGTCAGAACGACCTAAGACAAGCCCAGTCTTGTTAATGAATAAAAAAAGTGGGGAGAGGTGGAGAGCCTTTGGGGCTGCTTGGCAAAAATCTGACACTGGCCAAGAACAAGGAAGTGGACTTCAGTGACATTAGGCTAGATCAAAGAAGTAATTTCAGGCAGGAATATTAGGCTAGAACAAAGAAGTAATTTCAGATAGGAATCTAAATTTTAGGCTAGAACAAGGAAATAGGCTTCAGACGTGAAAATGACCTTAGGTTAGGACAGGGAAGTAGGCTCAGATACTTTGGTCATTCTGATAAGCCTTTAGAGACAGTGATCACGGTAGTGTTTACATAATTGGGTTTAATGTCTTGCTTTTTCTTTTACTATTTGTATTTATTGTATTGCTTGTTCCTTGACTATTTGCATCTATTGTATTGCTAGACCCTCAATATAGAACTGACCTTAATACATGCATGTAATCAAAATGGTATAAAAGCATAAAGGAAGAGGGGGTATAGGATAGGGGATTCTGGGGAGGGGAAATGAGGAAAGGGGATGACATCTGTATTGTAAATAAATAAAATATCCAATAAAGAAAAAAGAAAATTTCATACAGGCTTGCCTATAGGCCCATCTTATGGAGGCATTTTTTTTAAATTGATGCTTCCTCCTTTCAGATGACTAGCTGTGTCAAGTTGACATAAAACTAGCCAGCACATGAAGTTAACTGCGTACCTTTCAACACAAAGGAAGCAAAGCTGAAGAAAAACAAAAAGGACAGTTCAGAGCCTCACAATCTTCCACGGCATTTCTGTAGTGGGAAATTTTCCCTGCAAGTTGGGAGGAGCTAAGATGGGAGGAGTAAGGAAAGGAAGAGGAGGAGTAAGGGGAGGAAGAGGAGGAGGAGGAAGAGACAGGCAGAGATGTAGGAGGATGGAGAGTCACACATATATGGAGAACAGTCCTGGGTAACTACTTATATCTAGGTTAGTTAATTGAGAAACACCTCCAATTGTGTGGGCGTCTTGATATTGAGCATTACCAAACATATAAATCCTTTGATTAATCTTTAAGCATTAGAGTCTCATTTCCTACTGTGTACCACCTGGATGGCAGGATGGTCTGGGCTCAGCCCAGCCTTGTGGAGACAGTGTGGAAAATCGTCAGAGCCATCTCCTATGCTGGCACCTTGTGGGTGGCAGGGCTGGTGACTCTGGCCACCTGAGTGGTCATCCTGAGCTG
Organism: Rhabdomys pumilio; assembly: GCA_030674055.1. Classification (NCBI taxonomy): domain Eukaryota; kingdom Metazoa; phylum Chordata; class Mammalia; order Rodentia; family Muridae; genus Rhabdomys; species Rhabdomys pumilio. The sequence continues at coordinate 49,235,509 of JANHMN010000019.1, read as the reverse complement.
AGCAGCACACTGCCCTGCCTACGCTTGTGGCCTCAGGCCTAGCCTAGCTGGGAGCACGGCAGCCCCATATCACAAGACAGATTGGGTGCCACTGATTTAAATAATTACTTCAACACATTTCTCCAGTGATCTAATCACACCACATTTTTTTTTTTTTTTTTACACCTAAAAGGTCTCCAGTGCCAGCCTTTGACTGGTTGTTTAATGTCCAAATTATCTCTTGGGTAACCATTTCCTTAGAGATTGTTTCCATCTTGCAGAGAAGTTCCTTAAAAAGGAAAGTAGATTATTCAAAATAGCTTCAGGGAGTTGCTGAAACTGACCAGATTCACTAGACCCACCCCACCAGAACAATCAATAAAGGCTGAAAGTCTCCCTCAGAGAAATGAAGCTTAGCTGCAAAGAAGAGACTCTGAGAGCAGACTTTGAAGGGTGTGACTATAGATGTCCACCTATGAGTGAGAATTAGGCCACTGTGCTACACCCACAGTCACTACTCAAGAGCATCAACCAGTGGCTATGAGTTGAGGCTGACAACACTGGTGACCTATGGCAAATGCAAACATTTAGAAGGCAGTGTGATAGGCACATCATATCCATCGAGAAAACCATGGATGCTTGATTCTAGCTTTTTATATAGAGCATCTTATTCTTGCAAAAATACTTTTGATGGTAATTTAGATTTTAGTTATGACTGAAATACAGACTAACACTTTTGCCATTATGTAAACCTTGCTAGAGTTTCCTGAATTTATTATCTGTCTCAAACCATTGCTGCTTTGCTTCTTTTCATGACTAAGCCTGATGTTGTACTGTAAACACCCAAATGACAAGGATGTCATTTGTTTTTACAAAAGAACAGTAGAAAATTAACATTTGATGATCATATATCATGTGATAAGTGCTTTATGTAAGCATCTGCTCCTTACCACAACTAAGTGACAAAGAACGGTTTTTTTCCCTATTTCAGTACTTAATAGAGTCAGTAAACTTAATAAAATTTGACTAATAAAGCACAGAATGGGTGGCAAAAGGATTGAATTTTAATCTTATGACTGATTCTAGGAGGCTGTTACCATTCTATCACACAATACCATTCTCTAGCTCCTAAAAGCTTATTATTTAATTCCTCTTTTATTTCTTATTAATTTTTCTTTTATTAATTTTTCTTTAAAACTCTTTGTTGTGCTATCTCATTGATTCTGTGTGTCTCTTGTATTGACTTAAAAAGCAAGTCTGCATGTACATATATGGATACCCACTAGAAATTAGAGATAATATCATTGTATTTATACATTAGGCTACTTAGCCAATATTATTTTCTATTGAACTTGCCCCCTTTTTCACATTCTGAAAAGTTTTTTTTTTTTTTGGAAAATTTTACAATTGACAAAATCAAGATATGATGTGACTTCTCTGTACAAACTCACAACTGGTTCACACACCCACTTTTTTAAAAATTCTTTATCTTTCCCCATGTCTTTCCAACGTTAGTTTTCTCTACTCACCACTATTTCCCTCAAGCTTCTCAATAGATATTGACTCTTAACGGCCAGCCTAATCACTCTTCCTACCTCCCACCCCCTGCCTGGATGGCTTGTCTTCATCCTATGGGACCTTCCACTGACTATTTCCTTATTCAATCTTGGTGTCAGGACCTATTTAATTGAAAGTAAGGATAAAAGGCAAATGTTGGATAATAGTTGTTTAATAACAAAATTTAAATGGGGCAGCACACTGGTTCATACAGGCTTTTCCTTTTCTAAAACTATTTACAGTACTTAGTCAACACTGGTATATGTGACCCTTTGACAAATAATTTTAAGTTATTAGTCAGGGCTGCCTATATATTTGAAAAAGGGACCATGAAGATGCTGAATTTTAGCTGTTGCTATTGTCCATGTTTTTAAAAGTGGTTAAAAGTGGTCAATCCAGTCATCGGGAGAAAGGCCTATCATCTGCCTGGCACATATAGAATAAAGACTGTTAGTGAGAAGGAATTCTCAATAAAATGAATAGTTTGACATTACTTAGTGTCAGGTTAATTAGATGATGTGGTATGAGTCATAAAAATAAAAAATGGATCACATTTGTCAAAGGTCTTTTTAGGGTCATTGCTCTTCTGTCATAAATGGACTCACAGCTTTGACCTTCCAGTACTCACTATGTATCATCCACCTCAATCATACTGTCTTTTCTTCATTTTCTTGTTAAAATTTATAAGACCCTGCAAGCTCCCAGAATAGCCCATCTTTCTACAAAGCACATTTTACAGTTTAAATGAGGCAAACAGCTGGATAATATATCAAAGCCAGTCCACAAAGTTATTATATTATTCTTGATTGAAGAGAAGCTGGAAAGTAGAGAGCAAAAGCTTTTAACTGGGCTTTGTCTTCTATAGTTCTAATGGTTGGGATAGGGGAGAAAAATGCATTTGTTCAACTAAGTTGGAGGGACAAGGACTTGCTGCTCAGCAAGGTCTGCTATTTTCATCAAAATGTGTTTTCTCTCAGAAACACAGCCAGTTGACACTTTCCAGACATCTTTGTAGTTATATGAGAACTATAACTAAGGTGACCTATGGAATACTAGTAAAGTGATATACATCTTTTCCGTACCTGTTCCTCAAGCCCTCCTTACCCTCTGTAGTTCATCTTTCTGATTTTAGTGGCTTCATGGAGAGGACTCTCAGGACTTGTATCAAATAGAACCATAAAATGTGAGAAAAGTGGGCCCCTTCACGACCACATGGAAATTTCCTTTCTGAACATTTCTAGTGAAACATTTAAAGAGAGCATAAAGGGAAGGAGGAGACAGAGAGACCTGATACATGACTGAAGAATCTGGGACAGAAGAGGACCTCTTGTTTGGTAGCAAAATTTTGCCGAAGAAAATAATGCAAACCTATGGTCCCAAAGCATCACATAGCAGAATAGTCCTCATTCCTGTACCACAGGACAGGCACAATATGCAGAAATACCAGGCGTAAAGGTGGGATTGGGATGGATCATTTCTCAGAGATAATATCATGGACTGATATCAATGATCATATGGAAAATCTAATTCAGTAGTCTCCTCAGGACCCAGTGCATGCTACCATACTATCCCTCCATGCCTATTTATGCATGTGTAGTCATTTATAGGTAAGACAGTGGGGATGCCTATCAATAGTGGCTATAAAAAATAATCTCATATCAGCAAGAACCTAGAATAAAGTTGAAAGAGCCTTCTGTGGAGATTTCATTATTTTCTTCTAAAGGTTACAAAGGGAAATGCCAATCTGTTTCCTAGGAAACAACATCAGCCAATGGGTCTTACAGTAAAATCCACCAATGACAGAACACTATCAAAAAAAAAATAACACTATCACATTGCTGAAAGAAGTCCTCTTATCTATATTTAATTCCTAGGATACCAAGTTCAGCAAATAGTATGCAGATGTTCAATGACAGACTTCCACTGTGATAGTTGTTTTAATGAAAAAAACTCAAGATTTTATATCTTATAACAATCAATAGTAGACCTACAGTGCTGGAAATGTTACATTTGTTGACAGATCAAGAGTGATCATTTTTGATGTGTCATTGTGGTGGTTTGTATAGTTATGGCCAACACAGACTCATGTTTGAACCCTTGCCCCACAGGAAGTGACACTATTAGGAGGCATGGCCTTGTTGGAGTAGGTATGGCTTTGTTGGAGGAAATGTTTCACTGTGTGGGTTGGTTTTGAGGTCTCCTATGCTCAAGCTATGCCTAGTGTGGTACACAGTCTCCTTCTGCGGCCTGTGGATCAAACTGTAGAACTTTCAGCTCTTCTAGCACCCTGTCTGACTACATGGTGCCATGTTTCCCACCATGATGATAATGAACTAAACCTCAGAAACTGTAAGCCAGCTCCAATTAAATGTTTTTCTTTATGAGTTGTCTTGGTCATGGTGTCTCTTCACAGCAATAAAATTCTAATTAAGACAATCATTTAAGATAATTTTATTACATTTTGATTTTACATAATTACCACAGGACACAAGTAATTAGCATTATCATGATGGAGACTGTTTATTGAATGCTTGCTTAAATGCCTTCTTGGCTTTAATTTAATTTTGGCATTGATCCTATAAGTAGTGAAACTGGAGGTCACATTTCTTAGCCCTCTTGGGTTTATATCTTGAAAGGGACACTTGGGCCACAGAAAGCCATAGAGCTATCTAGAGGAGCCAGAGTATTGACAGCTTGTCCTTCTCTCTTCTGCATAGTCTTGGAAGGTGTAGCCTTGTTGGGAAGCTCTGAATTCAGAATGGTAGTGATTGAATTGCAGTCTATTAAAGATTTGTCTACTGGAACTTCAGAATGTGGCCTTAATTAGAATAAGGGTCTTTGTAGACATAATTAAGACAAAGTGGAATCTCACCTGGGGAAGGGATTATGCTGAATTGGATTGAATCCTGTATCCACATACAAGGACTCCTAGAGTGAGAAGAATAAAAGCAGAAACCAGAGTTTGGTAGCCCTCATCCAAGGAATATCAAAAGTTGTTAGAGCAGATTCCTCCATAGTGATGACAGAAGGAACTGAGCATATGATGATGATTTCTTGCTTTTAGCCTCCAGAACCATGAAAGAATACAATATTTTGGGGCTTCTACCACCTGGCTTGAGATGACTTAATGTTCCAGCTCAAAAATGTTCATATAAGCATGGAACCAGACAATCAGCAACGAGAAGGGTTGCAATCTCATACTGCAGACAAGCCCACAAAGAGCAGCTAAGCTTCCTAGTACAGGTAGAGAGAAGTTGATCAAGTGGCCAAGAAGAGTCCTCAGGCTACAATGATGGACATCAGAGTGGGTCCAGCAACAGTAGCTTGCACTTCTGTATTCTCAGTGACAGATTCCAGCATGGCACAATAGCAGCTCAGCCACCCCATAGGGAGACTTAGTAAGGCCCAAAGAATAGCAGGTAGATGCCAATGGTGAGAAGAGATGAGAAATATTATAGATGGAATCCTCAGGCCCTTGGTGCCCAGCATGTAGCATAAAAATCTCTTTGCTGGTGGCTACAATGTAATGTAAACTGCCTCTGATATTTTTGATACTCAGGAAGAAAAGAAGAGCTGGAGAAGGGGTAAAAATCCCCCAAACCAAGTATTTACTTTAAAGAGGACAAACTTTTACCTGAAAAATATACTAAAGGGGAAAGTTACTTTTAGTTGCTGTGTTTCTAGTCTTTCCTTTGGTATTAGGCACATAAAAAGCTCATGTACAGTAATCTACTATTTTACACATCCAAGTTACTTTTCTGAATTCAAGAATGTATACTTTATTTCCTTCTTATCTGATATGAAGCCTTTCACAGGAGATGCCTATGGTTCTCAGGAAAAGATCTCTTATGGCTACAGCCACTCTCTCTGACTTCTAGATGGGTCACACAGTAGAAAACCAAGGGAAACCCCAGAAAAGGTATAGGTGAAAATTAATATGTCAGAGGGATCAATAGGCACGAATATTTTTCTTCTCATTGTCCCTTACATTGTTTCATTGTAAAGACTTTTAAATAATCCAAATATTTCAGAAAGCAATTGAGTGAACATTCTGACATAATCACTTAAACTATTGCTATTTGCTAATATCTATCTAGCATCTATCTGTCTATCTATCTATCTACTTATTTTCTATCATATTTTTCCTCCTCCTCCTCCTCCTCCTCCTCCTCCTTCTCCTCCTCCTTCTTCTTCTATAATCTGTCTATTCCCTTACTCAACACTTTCCTCCACAAACATGAGACTAGATAGACTATGAGCTTTGGAGAAAGCCAAATATTATTGTCCTGCTAAATGCACATGACAATAAAATAACTTCTGACAACATTCTGCTATATCCATAGATCAGTGTCTGACTTATCCATTGTCAGAGAAGCTTCTGTCTACATTAGATGGGAACAAATACAGAGACTCACAGCTGGGCAATGTGCAGAGAGTGAGAGACCTTGGAACACTCAGTCCTAAATGGGACATCTTTATCAAACCCCTCCACTTAGAGTTCAGGGTACTATGCTGAAGAAGAGGCAGAAAGATTGTAAGAGCCAGAGGGAATGGATGGCACCAAGGAAATAGTGTCTTCCAGACAAAACAGAGTTGATGCACATATGAACTCACCAAGTCTGTGGTGGAATGCACAGGTCTTTCATAGATGGGGTCACAGTGCTGAGAGGGGGACATGGACACGAGCTCCCACCCCTAACAAGAAGCTATCTGCAACTGACCCTGCATGAAAATAAAAAAATAATTTTCTCCAACGTAGTTCTACTGACTATAAAAACCACACTTAAGTGTAAACCCCCAGAGCCAACAGTAGATGGACAACACAAAATGAACTCAATGGTACTTGTCTTAGTTAGGGTTTTACTGCTGTGAAGAGACACCATGACCAAGACAACTTTTAAAAGGACAACATTTAATTGGGGTTGGCTTACAGGTTCAGAGGTTCAGTCCATTAGCACCAAGGAGGGAATATGGAAGCATCCAGGCAGGCATGGTGCAGGAGGAGCTGAGAGTTCTACATCTTCATCTGAAGGCTACTAGCAGAATACTAGCATCCAGGGAGATATAATGAGGGTCTTAAGCTCATGCCCACAGTGACACATGTACTCCAACTAAGTCACACCTCCAAATAGTGCCACTTCTTGGGCCAAGCATATACAAACCATCACATTCCACTCCTTGGCCCCCATAGGTTTGTTTAAACACATGAGTCTATGGGGGCCATACCTAGCCATAGCATAATTAAAAAGTACATCTAGTCTAACTTCCAAAGTCTTCGTAGTCTATATCAGTCTCAACAATGTTAACAGTTCAAGTTCAAAATCTTTTCTGAGATCCATCCAATCACTTGATTGTCCCCAAATCAAGACAGGAAATCAGCTGGGCAACTCCAAACTCTGCATTTCCATGTCTAATGTCAAAGTGGTCTTCAGCTCTCCAACTCCTTTTTCATCTATGTTGACTGCAACAAACGTCTTTCTCCTGGGGTGGTTCCACTCCCTGTTCTCAACATTCCTAAGCAGATAGCCCATGGTTCTGGCATCTCAAAATTTTTAAGGTTTCCAAGGCAACTTCAGTGTTACAGCTTCTTGTTTCAGTGTCTGGAATTCACACATTATCTTCTGGGCTCCTCCGAAGGGCTGGCATCTCTTCTCCAGCTCTGCCCTCTGTAGCTCAGGTTGATCCACTCCACTGCCACTGCTATTCTTGGTGGCCATCCTGTGGTACTGTCATCTCCAATATGCAGGGGTCCTCTGCTGCAACTAGGCTTCATTAACAGCCTCTCATAGGCTCTCTTCATGATGCCAAGCCTCAACTCCTTTGCATGACCCCTTCAGTCCTGGGCTGTCAACTGCAGCTGAGGCTGCACCTTCACCAATGGCCTCTCCTGGGCTCTCACAGTGCTAAGCTTCAGTTGTTGTCCATGGTTCCTTCATGCCTTCAAAATCAGTATTACCTGGGTGACTCTTACCCATTATCAAGTATAGCTGCTGCATGAGGTATAACTTTGGATATCTCTGGAACACAGCTTTTTTGTGCTCTCAGAAAAAACTTTTTAGAAGATTTTACCTCAGTGATGCTGGCCTCTTCTTAATCACCACTGATTTCTTAGCTCCAGCGAACCAGCATCAATTGTCCCAGTAGTTCCTTTTATTCTAGACTCTAGAGCCAGAGCCACATGGCCAAAGCAGCTGAGTTTTGCTGCTTGCATGGCCCCCTTGTTTTATTACAGTATCTCCAGCTTTTTGTTTTCCAACTCTTTCACTACCTAAGCTTGGCTGTCCTAGAACTTGCTACATAGACTGACATTGAACTCAGAGATCTACATGCCTGTCTGCTGAGCACTGGAATTGAAGGTGTGGTTCATCAAGGCTAGATTTAAATTTTTCTTCACCTAGAACTTGCTCTGTTCTAGGCTGGTCTTGAACTCAGAGATCTGCTTGTCTTTGCCTCCCAGAATTAAAGGATTGTACTACCATGCCTGGACCTAAATTTAGCTGGGTGGGATCTTGTCTCAAGGTCATTACTCTCTTAATTCAATTTAATATCTTTGAACACAAGATTCAGCTTCATCTCATTTCCTGCTACTCCTTTAATACTCGAACCATGTATTTTACATTTTTCCTTTCTCAGTTTGCTATGCTTGTTTAAAATGCTCTTCATTAGACTTAACCAGAGAACAAAGTCTATGATGGGTGTTTCTGAGACTTCCTTTGTCAATGCAATTAATCTGAGTCTCTTCACTTTAGCCTTAGGCAGACTCTTTAGACAAGGGTAAAACAGCCACATTCTTCACCAAAATACCACAAAACAGTCTCTAGGCCACATATTGAAATTCTCCATTGAAATCTCTTGGGCCAGGTCTGAACAATTCAAATCTCTCTCAGTAACAAAATCTTCCATATTCCTATTAGGATGGTCCATTAAGCCCCATTTAAAGTATTCCATTGTGTTCCGAATCCAGAGTCCCCAAATCCACATTCTTCCAAACAAAAGCATGGTCAGGCCTATCGCAACAATACCCTAGTCCCTATTACCAACTTCTGTCTCAAGGTTTTACTGCTGTGAACAGACACCATGACCAAGGCAATTTTTATAAGGACAGCATTTAACTGGGGCTGGCTTATAGGTTCAGAGGTTCAGTCCATTAGCACCAGGGCAAAAACATGGCAGATCCAAGCAGGCATAGTGCAGGAGGAACTGAGAGTTCTGTATTTTAATCTGAAGACTGATAGCAGAATACTGGCTTCCAGGAGCTAGGATGAGGGTCTTGAGCCCATTCCCACAGTGACACACTTCCTCCAACAAGGCCACATCTCCTAATAGTGTCACTCCCTGGGCCAAGCATATACAAACCATCACAGTATTTTATAGGGTTTTTTGGTCTCATATTATTTTGTTTGGTGCAGTTTTTAATATTGCAGGTCTTATGCTTGTATGTTTTCTGATTTTGTGTTTTTATATGGGTGTGTATGTGTGTGTATGTGTGTATTCATGTTTCTTGTGCTTTCTCTCCCTTTTAAAAAAAAATCTGCATTTTTTTATTTGCCTGCTTGTTTTCTAAAGAGAGAAAAAAGAAAGTGTGGCATTGGATGGCTGGGAGGAGGGAAGGACCTGGGAGGAGTTGGGGGAGGGGAAGTCATGACCATAATAAATTGTATGAAAAATTAAAATAAATATATGTATTTATCATTTATTATTTATAAAATATACTTGAATAATCTGTCTATCTTTATACCCTCAAATAGAACTCGGGACTGATTCTGCTTGCGTAGTCATAAATGCATATATTTAAGGCTCAGAATATAGTGATCATTCACACACATACACATACACACCTTGCAACTATCAATCAAGGCAATAGCCATAACAGCAACCTTTATCTCCAAGGTTTCTTCCTTTCACTTTATGATATTGTGATCATTAATGTTAATTGTCAGTCCAACACTATCTAGAATAACATAACAGGCAACCCTCCATGCACCTCTGCAAGAGATCATCTAGCCTCATGTGAGGTACTCTGTTAATTGAGGCGGGAAGCCCCATACTAAAGTGGGTGGTACCATTTCCTTAGCTCAGTCCTGAAGAGAGCTAGCTGAGCATAACCATTTGTCTCTCTACTTCCTGATTATGAACTGGTTTTCTGTAATCAACAGAAAGAACAGAGCCATTTCATTAGCAGGGAGGTGAACCTAGAGTCAGTTCTGTGGAAAACCAAGAAGCCCTGAAGACCTGTGCATTTGTCAGTCAGCTTTTGAATTATGTTCAAAACAAGGCCAATGGTATAGTAGCCACAGGCCTAGTTAAATGGCAGCATTTTCCTTGCCTGTAGAAGAGCTGGTGGGAGGTACCAGTGAAGACTTTGTCAATAACTGTGGGTTCCATATATTAAATAAATGGATCCACTGCTTGGGGCACATGCTTGTCAATGCCTATCTCACTAAAAAAAGAAGGAATCATCTCTTTGCCCAATGGTCTTGTTACTTGGCATCTGTCTATCAGGCTGGATGCTGTGTTCCAGGCAGGAGATGCACTCATACATGGTAGCAATATGGTACCCATGGGTTAGAAGAGGAGGGTGACAGAACCAGATACCTGGTCCCGGGTCCCAGTGACCATTCCTGACAGCTAAGAGTCAAGGTAAGTAATGCAATGTTGTTGACCTTTTCATTATTTTAATAGCGTATCTTCTAAAATATATAATTCATCTGATGACGTGGCACCTAGTTTTTGCATTTCCGTTTTGCACAACTGACAATACAAGAGAATCAAGTGTGGTAGATATCTCATCACTTGTTAAGTCAGACAAATTTGAGTGAATACAAGTTTCTCTGTTTACAAGATTAGCCTCACATGGTCTTGATCTTGGTTTTCTTTTCATAATTAAATTACATATAGGAAGCAACCTCATAAGACTTAAGACTTGCAAAAAATGTATGTAAGATTAGATTTGAGTGTGTGTGTGTGTGTGTGTGTGTGTGTGTGTACATCTCTTTGTGTATATACAGCACTTAGCTTAGTTACTTAGACATACAGTAAATACTCAATATTAAAAATATCATTAAACTTGTAGCGTGTTTATGTCTACTTTATGTTTCTTAAGAACATGCAGGAAAGTATCAGGAATTTGGTTTGGTATATAAAACTTAGATGAGATTGTCTGGTCTAGGGAAAAGGCTAGTCTGTCACTGGATGGGTACACCTTCTCCAGATACACTAACCCGGAATGTCATGGCTGCATGAGAATATGGATGCTTCTTTTTGTCAGTCACAGCAACTGCTGTTTGTGCAGGAGGGAACATGAGCAGAACACACTGGGTGACACAGTGCTCTGGCTGTGTTCAGCTATACATATCATACGTGTGATGGCTGCCTTCACCCGTATGCTTTTGATGACAAGTTGCTGTGGTCACCACCATTTCACAGAGCTTTAAAAGGCAGGAGGTGAATGTGTTCACTTTCTTGACAGAGTGCAAATTGGGATTAGGCTCAAATTTTTGACACTGTTTCTCTGAAACTATGCCTGTTTCTGGAAATATGCCAATTGCCCCAGGAATGCATTTGAACTTCTTTATAACATTTACAGTGCTGGAAATTAAACTTACGGCCTCACACATACCTTACTACTGATACTCCCAATGTTAGTAATACACTTAAGGAAGGAACTTGTAGATTACACAGGAAGGATAAGGGGCTGCCTCATCTACTGATACAGCACTATTGTCTTCTATTTCACTTATTACTTACAGCCAGATCAACTGCTTTTAAACCTCTTTGCTAACAGAATACGGTTTTGTTTCAGTTGTAGCTTGCACAGTTTCAAGGGATAAATCATGAATTAATTAAGTCAACCACAGCAATTCCTGTTTTCATTTGCCAAGCTTAGCTTAGAGGTCTGTCTGATGAAACACAAGGGCACCCCTGGGAGATTTGAGGAAAAACTCTTTATCGATCTTCAGCAGAAAACAAATCTAAACCAAGTTCTCACATCACTGAACTAGCCTCATCCTGGAGGCACCTACTCCAGACTTCCTGTTAAGCCAAATTAGAAGTGGTTATTCTGTGTGCCTTTATAGCCTTGGTCCAGTGTAGATATAGTTTGGTGTCATTATCATGGTCTGAGAAGACAATTTAATACAAAGTCTAGTTGATCACATCTGGTTAGAGATTTCTCTCAGGTTTGTGCCGGATGGAACATGAGCAGAACACACTGGGTGACACAGTGCTCTGGCTGTGTTCAGCCATACATATCATACGTATGATGGCTGCCTTCACCCATATGCTTTCGATAACAGGTTGCTGTCACCACCATCATTTCACAGAGCTTTAAAAGGCAGGAGGTATAAACTGTACTGGACTGTACATTTTAATCTATGGCAAAAGATTCCAGCTTTATGGATAGGTATTTTCTGCCTCTGAGTCAACCTGGCACAAAAGAAGATTGTTCAGAACTGGCTGCCTTGAGCCGGTATGTCTTTGAAAAACAGGCTTGTTCACAAGTGTATTGTGGCAGCAGAGACATCCTTTAGTGAAACAATCTTCAATGACATACATAATTGCTGTTTGAATAGAGACAAGGCCATGCTTGCTGTCAGAGCCTGAATAAGTAGCTCTCTAAAAACAAACCAATCAACATGAAAAACCACAATATTTTCCTGATTATTGTGTTTCTTTAGTCTTTATATTGGCTTGTTTTTATACAGTGTTTTCTTGCCAGCTTGCTCTTCAAAAACTTGCTGAAATCTGTTACATGCTTGACACACAAAATCTGTTCTTCTTGCCCTAATGGCTAATTAATTGAAGTGGGAAAAAGAAATCTCAAATACAAGTGACTAACAACATAAGCTTAGAAGGTACCACCCACATGTGGAGTCACTCTTTAGTGAAAAAAAAATGTCATAGCATTATGTGAAATCATAAAGGAGCCTGAAGTTCATCTTCCAGGAGAAGAGGAAGTGGATTCCAGCAGGTTTCAGTGACTTCTATCTTACTTTTATAAAGACCTTTCTGTGTGTTTGTAGCTCTGACATGCTTTAGAAGTAAGAGTGGGCAGAGGAATTTCTGAAGAGTTTGCTCTGATAAAATATTTAATGTTTTAGAAAACATTATTATAACCTGATGATATTCTGTAAAATATATGCATGATATCATTAAATTACATTTTTAAACTTGTACTGGAGCCAATTTCCATCTAAAATTCCCATAGTTTTGCTTGGATTATAAAGTGATAAATGTTCCATGACATAAAAATCAAAGTATATGCTTAATGCTAAAGTGTGTAATGTGAATGCCTCTATTAGTTCACCCTCCCACATGGATTCACCATGAATGACTTAATGCACAGATTTCCAATTTCTTATGCACATTTGATACCTGAGATATTTTATCACATAGTGTTCTATAAATTGTGTTGCCATTTAGAATGTATCTCACAAACATCTCTCTGAGTCTCAGCTAATCTTCAACCATCCCTCAGTATCCGGAGAGATTTCAGGACCAACAGCTACAATAGTCCCTAGATGCCTGGTGCACTTATCAAATGATGATGTATTATTTCCATACAGCCTACGTGCTTCCTGCCGAAGGACTTAAATTGCCCTAGAGTACTTGCAGCACATAGATGAATGTCAACACTGTGTCAAACAGTTGTCTTACTGCATGAAAAGAAAAAGTCTCTGTGTGCTTATTAGAGACATAATTTCTTCTAATATTTTAGAGTTTTTGAAAAAATATAGATTTGTTTATTTTATGTGTATGAGTGCTTTGCTTGCATGTATGTATGTGTATTGTGTGCATGCCATGCCTGAGGAGGCTAGTAAATAAAACTCCAAACATCCTAACTAGTTAAATAATTCCATAGGGAACATAAAAGTACCTATATCCTTGTATATTCATCTGAGTATTGTCCTGAAGGTGAATAAAGAAATAGAATTACTTTATTAACAGATAACGCTTTAAATATAAATTTATACTAGAAAATGTTCTAGAAAGGTTACACCAATCTATAGCCTTCCTTCTCTCTTTTTCTCTCACTTTCATTTGTTGGTTTGTTTGAGGCAGAATCTCCCTGTGTAGCCCTGACTACTCTGCCACTCACTCTGTAGATTGGTTGGTCTTTAACTTCCGATGAAATACTTACCTTTTTGAAAGATTAAAATAACAATGCTGATAGTATGTTCTGTAATTAATGATTACAATTTACATTGAATTTCAGGGAGGCACACATATTTGTACTGTAGGAGGTGATGGCTAGAAGAGGGGAGACTGGACTCCATTTACATGGGCTTACATCTCAGCTCCTTCTTCCAAATTGGAAAGAATTCAATGTTAAAGAAATGTTTGTATATATAATACTGTATATGGATAGAGACAATTTAAATAACACAACTGATAGTGATAAAATTTAGCCTTGCAATACCCCAAGACTGGCTGTATTTGAAAGTGCAGTTGAGGTACAGTCATTTGTTTCTAGAGGGACATATATAAAGCATGTACAGAATGGTCCGTGACTTTTTCTTTTTTTAGTAGTTCCACTATTCACAGATTGCTGTAGAGCTGTTGCTAAGCACTGCAACTTGAAGAGATAATGGAAGTTACCAAAACATAAAAACATACCGCCTTAACTTTTCTGCTTTAATGTCAGCCAAACCACATTCAAAATTTGGATGACTGGATTCTCTTTTCTTACCTGATTAAGGTTTTTGTGTTAACATTTGAGACTCATCTAATAATCAAACAGAAGCTTAGCAGTTTTGAGCATGTCCTGCATTCTGAGTTTACGATTTCACGAGGTCTGCTGAGATGGTGCAGATGGTCAAAATGCGCTTGCTGTGCTAGCCTGACCATTTGAGTTTGACTCCTGGATCCCAAGGTGGAATAAGAGAGCAGGTTTCCAAACATTGTTCTCGGACCTCCACACGTATGCTATGATGTGTAAACACCTACACTAACATACACATCACACACATATGCTCTTATGCACATGTGCACATGTGTCCATGCACACACACACAAATAATAATGTTAAATAACATGAAATGTACAGAGACTTCACTGGGACTCACAACCAAATTAATACAAAAAGGCAGTAGAAGTCGAGTAAAGTTTTCATTTTCTGCAACATTCATATGTCAAAAATGCAAATAATTTTGGAAACAAATGAATAGATATCACATCCAAATCTAACTATGTCTGTCCCTGCTTAGCTTCCAAGATCAGAGAGAACACACCGGAAGACCTCCATGGTAACATGGCTGTCGACCAAATTACTAGACAGAATACAAAAGTTCAGCAAGTTTGCCATACAAAAAGCAGACATGAAAAAATATCACTTACATTACCACATCAAAGTAAGCAGAGAAAAATAGAAAGAGAAAAACAGATTCCATTTAAAGAGTAACAAGAACCCAAAGGTAATGTGGATATGAAAATGCACAAATTGTCCACAGAGAATATTAAAATGCATTACCTAAAGGACCTATATAAAAAAAAAAACCCCGTTAACACAGAGTGATATACTGTGCTAAAAATGGAAGGAACTGATCCTGCAATGAATAGTATTTCTAGGAAAATATCCACAAACCTTATAAACTCAACACAATTCCAGTGGTTTTTCATGGAGCATAACAAACTGATTCTGCAATTCATATGCGGGAGGTCAAGAGGTTTCTTACAGAAAGGACTCAGAGGAGGAAAACAGTTTTGAAGCATGCAAAAGAGGGAAAGCTTGCCCATGAGATTTGAAGGGTCACTGTGAAGTTACAGTGCCATCTCTGTCACTCCCCGCCTGGCCCAGACATGACCAGAACTCTCATTGGAAAAAACTGTTACAAAGAGGGTTCTTGAAATTCCCACATTCTTATGAACATCAGGCCCATGACAGCGACTCCACCTCAAGTCAGCAGAGGACCTTTCTATTCCTGGTGCTACAGCAGAGGTGCACTAGATAAACTCAAGGAAATTTCAGGTTAAAGAATTAAACATGAAGGATAAATGTAAACATTTCCGAAGAGAATGTAATTGAACATCTTTGCAATCTCTGCACAGGGAATAGCTTCCTGAGTAAGAAGACTTCAGGCCTTTAGAAAGATGAATCACGGAAAACAGAGAAACAGTCTGAGTTTAAAAAGTATTTAACAGGTTTAAATACAGTTAAGAGACTGGAAAAGGTACTCAGTAAATATAACTCACAAAAGAATTAACATTAAGCATATATGAAATGTACATATGAATCAATAAGAAAAAAGGAAAAGGTACAATATAAAAACATAAAAAGGTACATTTTAATAGTCAACCACAGCAGAAGTACAGACAAATGTATAAAACCCAGCCCAGTTTCTAGTTAGGAGAGTAAAAATGAAGTGGTCTTGAAATGTTACAGATCTAACATTAGCCAAAATGGATATGTTTGGCAGATCTTGGGAGTTTTTGGGACTTCAGTGCCTCTATAGATTTTGGAGCTAAGAGGTAAGAAAACCTAGCATTTAATTTGGGAAGGAGCCGTCCTCCCTTCTATCGGTGATTAAACAGACTCTAGTCCAAATGCCCACAGCTCAGCTTCCTCATCTGTGAAATGTAAATGATGCCAACAGGCGAAACACACATAGAGATGCTTAACCCAGATGTACGCTGTTGTAGAGTACATCCCAAGGCTTCTGTGAACCCAGTGGAAAACTTTAAGGTGTCTTTGCACAGAGGAAGCACTCTGAAGATGGTGACACTTTTACTTGATAATACCACACACAATTAAACTTGCTGATTCTCTTTGAAGTTCAAGTTCTTAAAAACCCTTGTACCTTTGCTCAAAGGATATGAAATCATGATGGCAGTATTGGTATTGATTATTTTAACAAAGGTAAAACTATCTAAATGTCCATCAGGAAGAAAAGAGATAAATTGTGGAAAATTCAGTCAATGTTAATTTTATATTAAAAGCAATGTGAAGGCCGATATAGACGGTATGATTCCAGTTATTTAAAATGTCCAAAATAGTATATATGCTACGAACATACAGTATGTTATAGACATTCAAACGTAGAAAACATATGAGAAGACGCATGAGCGATCCTGTACTGTCTTCAAGATAGTGGTTACATGTGGGTAAGAAAAGGTCATTGGGAACTAGGAGAATCAGTGATCTAGGCTGACAGAAATGTAAGCACAGTTTGGAAGCTGCTACCCCACTGTTCTTACAGAGGCACGAATAGGCTTCCTCCAAGACCTGACTGTTCATGTAGGTCATTGCTACTCACACATCATTGGCTAGAACCAGTCCCTTGGCCACACCCATCGGAAGGGCATTCTTTTGCTGCCTCACTAGCAATGCCTCCCACATCTGACCTGTGGTCTAAAAAGAATAGGAGCACACTTGACTTCAGAATGAATAAGCTTTCCACCATTTCATCTGCTCTTACCCTGGGATTTCTTAATAATTCAGGTCTTTCTGGGTTGCTCCATCTCTGGTCTTCAAAAGACCTGCCAAGAAATGCCAAGTCTTATTTGGGATGGGAGCATGAGCTACTAGGATCTCATCCACCAGTGATTCACAACATCTGGAGTGGTTGTACATCTTTTGAAGATTTCATACAAGTGTCTGGAGTAATTTTGATTTTTAAAATTTAAATAGTAATCATTACAGTCATTGTTTTAAAATAACTTAGGGCATACCCCTCAGTGGCAGAATGAAGCACTTTGATTACAGAGTGTATATGCATGAGGTGCATGCTGGCTGGTAGACCTTCCAAGAGCTGGGGAGGCTTTGAAAGGCTCATTCATCAAAGCCAGCAGTTTTGGCAAACTCTGAGCTACAGCTTTAATTAGCATCATGTTGCTTTCTTCACTTTGGAATTTTGCATAGGTTCAAACAGCCAGGGAAATATTTTTCTAAAATCCACCTGCTCAGTCAGCATCATGTACCCTTTGGTTTTTCCATAAATAGCTGGGGATGAAAAATGGTCAATCTGCGTGTCTTCATACTCCCAGCTTGGAGTGCCACAGCCAAGCATACGGAAGAATAGAGTGTGGAGGCTTTGTGACTTTTCTTGAGCCAGAAAAATAAGGACCAGAGGCTGTTTTTGTAATACCTGCTCTGATCTGCACCTGGTCCTCTGGTTTGGCGTAATGCGTGTAATTAGGTCAGAGCTTTGGCTCTGTTGTCCTGAATAACCTTTAACATTTTTTCGAGTGTCTGTAAACGCCAGCATTGACCAGCATTCTCACATTTCACTTGTAGCACTGCTTACATCATTCATAAGGGACCTGCAATGACTTGTCTTTTAATTACATGTAGGTGTTAAATAATTTGGCTCTACTGTTAAGTCTGTAAACATAGAATTGAATAGAACAAAACCTATTCTAAGAATGTAGAATACAAATGTAGTTGATTATAGGTTTCCCCTCTTCTTGGTGTATTCATCACTTCCATTCAAATAATATATGAGATTTGGGGGCTTCTCTCTAATTCTGAGAGTGAGAGTCAGAAGCAGGTAGATGGGAGTGTGCCAACTGGGATGGCTTTTGCCATTTTCCATGATGAAAAATAGCTTAGTGTTTAGAGAGGTTGGGTGGATTCTCTTGCCTCCTCATTGCTTCCAGAAATAGATGTCTCACGATAGACGTACTCTACATTTCGTAAAGCTTGCATCTTGTGAACTAGCTAGGCACACTTAACAAAAGGAATAACATGGAAAGCAGATCCTTTGCCTTCCTGTTCTGTGTTCCCAGTGGAGCAGAGAACAGCATAAATGTGTTTACTTTGAGGATGATGGACAGGGCTGCACTTCTCACATGCCTATAAATGGAAGACTTATTGGCCTGCTGTCCACAGAATGCCTCTGACTGGGCCTCAGTTGTCAAGAAAAGTCTCACGCGGTGGCCTGACTGGTCATAATGGCTTTGAAACATTTTGACCTGATGTGCATTTACTCTGATGGGCAATATTTTGCTCCCAAGTGCTGAGGAGGTCTTGTCATAAGCTATACCAAGGACCTTTCCTTCTGCCCCATACTGCTTTTCTCCTCTTTTGTCTACTGATGTTGATCTTTAACTCTTTGGATACTAAACTATCTTTTCAATGGTTTCACCTCCAACACTTTACTTGCTAGTCAACCACATATCCCAAGCACAGCTGTGATTTCTGCACATTCAGGAGTGGAGGCTAAGGCAGGTAAAGGGGTATAACACTGGTAGGGGTGTGGAGTTATAGATTCTAAAGAATTTGAGAATGCTCAGTGGTGCTGTTTTTTAAGGTGGTAGAACACATTAGGGGGTGGAGACTACTTGGTATGTGTCTTTGAAGGTTATAGCTGGTCCTTGACCCATTTCTTTTGCATGGCTTAACATTCATCATGAAAAGAACCTACTCTGTCCTGGGCTCCTGCTGTTGTGACTGATACTGTACTATGAGTGTAAGGATGGAGGCCTAGGGACAAAAAGCTCTGAAACTAAGAGAAAAAAGATATAATTTCTTTCCTAAGTTCTTTGTGTTAGGTAATGTGTCAAGGTGACAAGAAAGCTGACTGACACTAGGCTGAAACAAACACTGGCTGAGCACACTCACAAAGGACTCAGCAGAGCTGAGCTGCAGGGAATTGAGCTCAAAACAAAACAAAACAAAAGGTTGTCTATGGAGATAACTGAGCATTAGCAGCAAAGGGGACTTTTTGGGAGCTATCAGAAGGCTTGACCCTCCATCCCCAAAAGGTTCTACTGGGTGTGACTCTAGTTCCAAAGGTTCTCAAAGAGCAACAAAGGTTCTCACCAGGCATGAGTCAGTGTAGCAGGAGGCAAGAAAGTCTCCCAGATACCATACTTTCCCTTTACTGGTAAACTCTGAGAGATACATCATAGACATTAAGTAGTGGAGAAAGAGAAAATGGCACACAATGGAAGGAAGCAGCCAACTTGGGCTCTTCTCTCAAGCAGAAGTGTGCATGAGTCATCACCTGGAGGTGTTGGGTACTGGGTGTGGGGTGCTAGGTGGTAGGTGCTGGGTGGTGCTCTCTTGGGATCTATTTTTT
This sequence comes from Rhabdomys pumilio, assembly GCA_030674055.1. Lineage (NCBI taxonomy): Eukaryota > Metazoa > Chordata > Mammalia > Rodentia > Muridae > Rhabdomys > Rhabdomys pumilio. The sequence goes on along the minus strand of JANHMN010000019.1, from coordinate 49,215,956 downwards.
TTTCATAGCAACTACTTTATTCTCTTCTCAAGGAGAAAGGTTGCAGAACTTTCTTAGGGTTTTATAGAAGGGATTTGTGGCACACATATTATTTGCATAAAGGAGCTGACAACAGCTCTGGGAGGTGGTGTTGAGAAAAAGTCACTGAATGAGGCCACGAGAACAGTAGTGACAAATATATGCAGCCTGTGGAGCTAAGCCACCTGGTTCGTGGGCTACACTTAGTAGCTCTTTGATCTTGGGTATGTTATTTAAATTCTCTGAGTTTCTTCTCTTGTCTGAAAAATGGGAATAATAATTGAACCCACCCCAGGAGACCACTGTAAGAATTAAATTGCTAGCCTACAACAAAGGCACAGAGTAGCATAAGACACATAATTGATGCTCTCATAAACATTGCTATGGGCCAGGTTCTTTTGTTGAGTGTTATGTGAGCATGTAGAGGAGACCAAAGATGGCTGATTCAGAGTCCAGAGTAAGCTAAAAAGCAGGTTAGACTGGTCGGTGCCTGGAAATCTAGAAAATGCAAGCATCCTGTCTCTTGTCAGCTCTGCAGATTTTTTTTCCGTCCAGAGAGAGTGTTGTGCATGCTCTTCTGTCTGGTTGTATAGACACTGGCATCATTCTTACACAGGCATCGAAAAGTGCTATTTTATTTTATATAGAGGGAAAAAAAATATCAGTGTTTCCAGTAATGTTGAAGGTGAATTTTATAATATCACCAGCAGGAGGCGCTGTTCCTGTGCAAATCATGTAGAACAGGAAAATGCATTGTGCTCCAAACTATTTAGCATTTGATAAAGATTTCTTGTCTATTGTTGATACTTGTGAATCCCGGTGTTGGCTAATAAAAATTAGTTTTCAGTTCCTTGCCTACAACTTCAATCTGTATGATTGCGACAGGAGAGGAGTGGAAAGCCATCTCCTAGAAAATGAGATATCTGCTGATAAAAGTCTGTGCAGTGGCTTCTAAGTATTCAAAACAGAATTTAAAACATGACATTTATAGAGAATTTACACTTACTTCTATATTAATGACATGTAATTTGGTTTTTTTTTTGTATGATCTATACATAGCATTTAAAATCAATCACTTTTACATGATGCGCTATTGAGTTAAATAACAATCATGTAAAAACAAGGTCAAGATTGTGTTGTTATTTTATGTCACCAGTTGGTTGTTCTCTGCTGTGAATTTGTTCTCTTGGCATAGGAATAATCAGAAAATATGATTTCCCAGTACTTGGAAAGTAATTGAAGAAATCAATAGAATGCCTCTGTTACAGGAGTATGATAAAGTTATAAATTTATAAATACGTGACAGCTATTACCTTCCCAACATAGACTATTCATATCTTCAAGGTGTGTACTTGAATGAAATAAAGGTGCATTTCGTGTGTGTGTGTGTGTGTGTGTGTGTGTGTTTTAATATGCTTTTTACCTTTGTGACAATTTTTTTGAGTCCCAAAAAAGTAACTGAAGTTAATGAATTATTCATCCATTGTACCATACTGGTCTTTGTAAAATGAAACAGTTTGAGTGGATTTAGTTAGTTCTCTTTTTCCAAAACTGATGCTTCCCTAGAAATCTCTGAAGGAGATTTTGCCTATTAAATTTGTATCTCAAAAATAGGCCTTTAGTCAACTTTCAGTGGTCACAAATAAATCAACATCTTAGTCCATTTTGTGTTTTCATAACAGAATACCTGGTCATTTACAATGAACAAGATTTATTGGCTCACATTTCTGAAAGCTAAGAAGTCTACTATCACAATCTAAATTAGCATCAGTCTTCTGGTTACATTGTCCAATGGCAGATGTCAAAATGGAGAACAACCCACGGGCAAACCCACGTTTTCATAATGATACCTAATCTACCCGTGAAGGTGGGTGCTCCTGATCATCTCTTAACGGGTTTACTTGTTAATTCTACTGTAGCCAATAAGTTTCAGCATAAGATTCTGAGAGAACAATATTCAGAGCATAGCAGCCACCCTGTAAATTTCACTTTCTTGGCAGCTGCTTTTACACTTTGCCACACAGAGGGCAGAATGACGTTTAAATTTCCTTTAGTGAGAGAAGCGTTTACAGTCTAACGGTGCTGAGCATTCCGTGCTTCTGCATTAGTTTCATAAGATGCAACAGACAATTGCACAAAAGGAAGAAGAATACATTTTTCTTATCCTTTAATATTTTTATTCATCTCTTGAGATGAGAATGTGTGTGTGTGTGTGTGTGTGTGTGTGTGTGTGTGTGTGTGTATATATATGCATGCATTTATATTTTAAAAGGGCCACACCTTGTAACCCTGGATGGTTTGGAACTCACTATGTATACCAGGCTCACTTTGGACTCAAAAACACCCACCTGCCTCAGCCTTCCTCGTGTTACGTTTTAGGGCTATGCCACTATGCCCAGCCTTATAATATGTTTTTAAATATCAGTTCTAGGAAATGTGATATGTGAAACTCCAAGCCTTGTGTACATCAAATATCAAAGCACTCACACAGAAAAGTTACCCTTTATGGTGGGCAGTAGACTACAAACAATGTACTTTTTCTAGAAGCAACAACTACTGACTATGTGATGTTATTTAACATTGTATACGTATTAGTCAGTTTTTCATCACTGTGACAAAATGCTTGCTATAAACAACTTAAAAGAATGAAGCATTTGCTTTGGTTCATAATCTCTGAAATTTGGTCCTCATGCCCCGTGGCTCTGTTGTTTTGGGACATGAGGAAGAACATCATGACAGAGAGACTATATAGAAGAACAGAGCTGTGCATCTCATGGGTCAGAGGTCAGAGATACTAGAAGAAACCTTTGGATCGGGGAGTAAAGATACATTGTTTTTCTGTGTTTGCAGTGATAAAGCACTATGAGCAAACCAAATAGGAGAGGAAATTATTATTATTATTATTATTACTATGATTATTATTTTGCTTATGCATCCAGATAACATCCCATTACTGAGGGAAATCAGGGCAGAAACTCAAGCAGGGCAGGAAGCTGGAAACGGGAGCTGATGCAGAAGTCATAGAGGGGTGGGTGCTGCTTAATGGATTGCTCTTCCTAGCTTGCTCAGCCTGCTTTTTTATAGAACCCCGAACCACTAGCCCCGGGATGGCCCCACCCACTTGGGCTAGGCTCTCCCACATCAATCACTAATTAAGAAAATGCTCTAAAGGCCTGCCTATAGCCTGATGTTATTGAGACATTTTCTCAGTTTAGATTTCCTTCCTCAGATGACTCTAGCTTGTGACAAGTTGACACCGAACTAAGCCAGGGCACTAACAAGAGCGATCCAGCGAAAAGTTTAGAGAATGAGGACTCCGTTTACTCAGAAAGATAAGTAGGGTGGTGGTTTCAACTTAACTAGATACAGAATCAATTCAGAGATGAGCTGCTGGGCACACGAGAGAGATTCTTGATCAGGTTAATTAAAACAGGGAACACCACACTAGAGATGGGTGGCTGTCACTTGTGTTGCTGCCACTTTTCTTTGCTGATATCAAAACTCAGCTTTTTGGGGTTCTAACATCGGCCAAAGACCAGTAGCTTTCTTCTTTTTAGCAGCAGGTCAGGGTTGTTGAGCCATCCAACCTCGAGGAGTGAACAGCTACCGGTTCTCAGAGTCTTCAGCGTGAGGACAACTGTTGCCTGGATACTCACTCAGTATTGCGTAAACTTGTCTAGTAAACCCATTTATAATACTTATTTATTTTACCAATTCTGTTTCGTGAGGGCAGTGGTTCTCAACCTGTGTGTCACCACCCACTTGGTAATCACATAGCAGATATTCACATTATTATTCATAACAATAGCAAAATTACAGTTATGACGTAGCAATGAAATAATTTTGTGATTGGGAGTCACCACAACGTAAGAAACTGTATTAAAAAGTCATAGTATTAGGGAGATTGAGAGCCATTGCTCTAGAGAACCCTAATACAGGAGCTAACTATTCATTTGTTTTACCTATGTCTCATCTAACATTTACTCAATTCTCATGATCATTTGCTGGCTGTTTTGGATAGATAAAATGCAATGGCAACGCATGGTACTAGACCACGTAAATACTACCACTGCCTGCCATACAACTTGACTTGAGACATTTTTATTAAATAGAACCAAGTTATCATGATTTGGCATGATTTTTCCTTCTTATAGCTAGGTTTTATTTATTTGTTTTTATTATACAGGGTTATCTAAGGATATTTTCATGCACGTATAAAATGTACTTTGAACATTTTCCTCCATACTGACTAGTTTTATGTCAACTTGATGCAAGCTAGAGTCATTTGAGTAAAGGGACTCTCAACTGAGAAAATCCTTTCATAAGATTGGCTTGTAGGCAAATCCATATGGCATTTTCTTAATTAGTTATTGATATGGGAGGACTCAGCTTATTGTGGGTAAAGCCACCTCTGGGCTGGTGGTTCTGAGTGCTACAAGACTGGGCTGAACAATCCACATGGAGCATGCTAGTAAGCAGTGGTCCTCCATGGCCTTTGCAGTTTCTACCTCCAGGTTCCTGCCCTGAGTTCTGGTCTGACTTCCTTGGATGAGAGACTGTAAACTATCAGATGAAGAAAACCCTTTCCTCTCCAATTTGCTTATAATCACATCATTTTATCCCAGCAATAGAAACCCTAAATATGTTCCCCCAGTACCCTACTCTCTGTCACCTTTTATTTTTCCTCCAGTAAGTTCTTTGTTTCTCTAGATAATTTCATTTCTACTTTCACGTGCACTCACACTTTCTGGGTTCATAGCTCAACCTTTGCTCCCTGCCCTCAGAGGTGTATGGAACTCTTATTCTTGCTCCCAGCTATGCGGAAGTACTTTCTCTGCACAGTGCTAAGGGACAGCAAAAATGTAAGCTAGTGTCCAGTGGTTACCTCAATTAAGCCTGCTTTCAGTTTCAAAGTCTTCTTTTGCAGGCATCACTGCATTAATGTGTCTAGCCTTTAGTGGTTTGTTTACCTGTTCCTGCAGAGATAGTGTATGCTAGGGTAAGCACTTCCTTACAATTCCCATAGACATTGCTGGGCTTCTTGTTGTGGTAGGATGCCATGTGCTCATAGCTGTCAGGTAACCCATAGGGTTTCTTAAGTCCACTTACAGCCATTGTCTCTTATAGAGATAGAGATTGTTATGTACCACCTGACCATTTTCTCTCACTGAGACACATGGAAGAGGTTTATAATAGTCCAGATTATTGACAACTGTTTTGGTTTTATGGAAGTACAAAATCATATTGATATTTGCTATATTTTTCACTTTAAATATGGTTTGCAACAAATTATATGAGGTATTCAGTGCATTGTCACAAAACGAGACTTGTGCTAGGTAATAATAAATATTCTGAGCACATTTAAGGTAAAGGCTAGGCTGGACTCTGAAATTTGGTAGATAGGAAGATATTAAATGCCTTTTAAATCAGACACTCGGTCTATGATGACCTTTTGAGGTTGCAACATCATTGTAAGTCAAAGAGTGCAGCACATGGTTGATTAAAAAGACTGAGCAGGTGTTATGGTATTGCATATTAACTGTCAGTGTGACGAAAAATGCATGAGAGACAAGTGAAGCACACCTCTAAAGGTGCCTACGAGCTCTTTTCCAGAGAGGATCACATTTGGAGGACTCTGGCATAGCGCACAAATCCTTAGATGGATTCATAACCTTATGAAAAGGTTGGGAGCTAGTAAAAGGCATGAGGTGGAGTGTGGGGTGGTGGGCTGTGAGAAGCAGCTGGGTGCTTGGTTGAGCATGAGCTTGGAACCCGGAACCTTATTGGACGGCAGGAGTTCAGCTCTGCTCTCAGGCCCTGGTTCTTTTGATTTAGTTCAGCCCTCCAACAACCACTCCCACAGAAAGGTCTATGGCCAACAGTCACAAGGAACAGGCCTCAGGCCCTAAAGAGATTTACATACTAATGAGGTACCTGAAGGTCAGAGGGTGGAGTCAATTACACATTCTTCCCCAGCCCCTCCCCCTTTCTCCCTCCCTATTTAACTCAGGTCTGCCCTGGGTTGGGGGAGTGGAGGAAGGTGCATCCAGATACATCCACCATCCACCATGACATTAAAGCCTGTAAAAACCCATGGAATTTCTCATGTCATTGGGACTGGTGTGAGGAACCGTGGAGGAAGCCTTTAATGAGTCACTGTAGCTGCAGCCTCTGCGCCTAACTTCCAGCCTGGAGGAACCCAGAGCATTCCCAGCCAACTACTCACAGCCTGGCGTGAGGAACCCTGCTTCTCCAGCCACAATTACCTATGGTGGAGCCTCTTGGTAGATCACTGAATCATTATCCCTGGGGATAATATAATTGTCTCAGCCCTTTCTTTACTTCCTGGGTGTCAGGATATGAACCACCCTGTCCATTCTGCTATCCCTAATATGATGGAGGGATATCTCTGAGACTGTAAACTAGATTGAATCTCTCCATCCCTTCATTATTCTCTCTAGCACAAAAACATCTTAATCCTTTCAAGAAGATACAGGAAAGGCCAGTAAGTAACTAGCAGGAACCACAGTGTACTGGTGTACCATTTAGAGCTATGGTGTGGTTCTGGAACAGATTTTAGTAATTTATGTTACTGTAGTGAAGTGTGGCAAAGCTTATGCATTCTGCCTTCAACATATTATTATGTATGCTTTAGAGTTTCCTTCTGAACACTTTTATAATAGTTAAGGATCATCTCAGTCAACTTGGGCTGATGTGACAGAAAAACGCCATAGACTAGGTAGCTTTAACAACATACATTTCTCACAGTTCTGGAGAGTGGCCATAAGGGCTGAGGAGGTGAGCATGGTTGGATTTTCCTGAGGCTTCTCATCACTTATACATACCTGACTTAACTGTGTCTACACACATGGAAGAGAGCAAGGGCAGCCAGTGCTCTTAACCACCAAGCTACATTACATCTCCAACCCATTTGGTGCCTTTCTTATAAGGCTTGTAATTTTGTAGTGAGAGATCTACCCTCATGAGTTCATCTGAACTCAGTTATGGACAAGACCTCTTACTTACCAAACCTGTCATACAGGGGCTTAGGATCCTAGTATATAGTTTTGGAGGCACAGTCACTTATTTAGTAATGGGAGTACTTTGGGAAATAACTTTTAATAGGATCATGTCATATAGTACTTATCTTTACCTGATTATAAATATCTGCATGTGTGCACAATTTAGTTTGACTTGTTTTTGAAGACTCCCAAATTGGGGAGACCCTTTCTCAAGTCTCGGGAAGTCGAGAACACCCACAAACTCCAAGACACTGTACCTGGATGCAATCAGTAGAGGTTTATTAGGGAAGAGAGCTGTCAGCCATCGTTCAAACTGCACACTTGTTGAGTACAGTTTGACCCCGAGTAGTGGGCTAAGGAGCTTTTTATAGTAAGGGGTAGGGAAAGGAAGGAATTTTCGCGCAGTTACACATTGGTTGTTTTATAAATTTTGAACTCAGCAAGCTGTAACACTGGAAAAAACCTCAAGGGGGGGGAGGGGTAACCAAGATCAGTCCTGCTTTGGGCCTACCCCACCCACAGGTGGATTTTCTTCCCTGAGGCTTGAGGAATGTATCCCAGGGCAGTGAAAGGCCTGGAATCTTATATTCAGTTCTGCTTTCTTGGAACTAGTGAGCCTGTATATATTTTATAAAATGGTCTTTATAATTTTTCACTCTACAGTTTTCTCTGAATCATATAATTTGGCAATGCAGTGATGGGAAGAGCTAGATAGTCGTCCATTCTCTAATTGTTGCTGGCGATTTTAGCTGTTCTTGCTTTGAAGCAAACAAAATCCATCTTTCGTGACCCCTTCAAACTGGAGGAAGGCTTCTTCAGCGGCTTCAGCTGCTCCCTCTAACAAAAGCAGTTCAGGAACAATGTGAAAACACACGAACTGTGCATGCAAAGAGCTTCCAACATGGTCTAACTGCAGATAACTCAGTCTTTGCACCCCAAGTCCTGAACCACAGTGAAGGATCAAGATGACCACAACAGAGGACTGTGAGACTTTGAAAACTGTCCCTGTGAAGTGAGGAAGGAATGGAGACACATGATTGGTCGTTGCTCAGGCTCTTCCAGCAATGAGCTTTGCCTATTCATTTAATTTCCAATGTTCTTATCTCTCAAGCTAGAGGAATCTTTAGTATGTTACATATTACAGCACCTGAGAAAACAAAGAAACCTTATTTGCAACTTATTTTAATTTTTTCTTATTTATTAGCCGTTGCTTAGGTGTTCTTGGATTTATGACTTTGAGTCTCTGAGTGTGTGACATATTTTTTTTATGACTCCTGAAGGTACCATGTTGGCATTTACTGACTGTATTTACTAGTTTGCTTTCTAATGCTGTGATAACAAGATCCCTAGTATACCAGAAAATGACACTGACCAAAGTCAGCTTGTAGTGGAAAAGGTTAATTTGGCTCACATGTACTGATCACTGAGGAAAGTAAGGGCAGGACCTCAAGGAGGAGCAGAGGTAGTGACCATAAAAGAAAGTTTGTTAGAAAACTTGCTCTCTGTCTCTATTTCTCTCTGTCTCTGTCTCCACTCTCTCTCTCTCTTTCCCAATGAGGTAAGCCCAGGATTATCTTCTCATCAACCACAGTGGGCTGGTGCCAAGGACCAGCGTGGGTAGGTCTAGGTTCTTGAGAGAAGAGGTATTAGAGAGCCATGAAACAAATGACTCGAAATCAAATTATGGGTTACAAACTGACAGTCTATTTTCTGTTCGAGACAGCTTTCTTCTGTCTGTCTGTCTGTCTGTCTGTCTGTCTGTCTCTTTCTCTCTGTGTATGTGTGTGTGTTCTGCTCAAGACTGCTTGAGACAACATTTAATACGTTTTTTGTAATACTCTTTGTGTTCTGTTCTGCTCCAGACAGGTTTCTCTTGCTATTCTAAAAACTCTCTGGATAGCTCTTCTCTTGAAGATAAAAAAATTCCAGTCTTTTATTTTACATATCAATTCAGTCTTTGTTCTAGGTTCCCTTTTGATTATCCCATGAATCAGCATCCCAAGACCCCAGCCCCTATATTCTTAGGAAGAGACAAAAATACAACCACAAACAGTAAGATAGCTGGGTGGAACCCTGCCCTGAAATTACCATTCTGACCACATCTGGACCTAAATTAGCTCTGTCCTAGGCTGACCTTGAACTTGGGAATCCACCTGCCTTTGTAAGCATAAATGTAGAATTTCAGGTCTCAGTTCAAACTTAAAACTGCAATCCCACTGTCCCAGGACACATCTCAGGAGGAGCATATGGCTTAGTCAGAGGACACTTGCTGGATTAACATTCAGAGGAAGAAGAGAGAGGCTGATAGACATTCCTCAAACCACAGGGGAGGGAACCCACCTGAGGGTGAGGAAGTCCCTGAGCATATAGACACATTCCAGGAGATGGGCCCAGGTGGTCAGGAAACTGAGCTCTTAAAGTGGTAAACTTGGGCAAACGGAAGACACTCATTGTCATAAAAGTAATGTTCGACAGTGTCAGAGGCTTATCAATTTACTCTTCCCTCCACCCCTCTTCTAATATCTCAACACCCGTAATCAGCTTGAAGAAGTTAATGAAGAGTCAGCACCCCTATTCCCTGGGCTTGGGGACTAAGGTGGTTAATATTGGGCTGTCTTTCTAGGGAAAAGTAGAGGTTTTGTTGGAACAGGGAGGATTAGCTAGGATTTATTTCATAGCCATAACCTATTGATAGAAATCTGTACAATTAGTATCAAGATGAAGTTATAATTTCTTAAATTGTACAAAATTTACTTGGATTTCAAATCTAAGGTTTTCATTGGCATGAGCTCCTTATTGATATAAAAGTGAGATGAATATTGTTACTCTCATAGGCATTGTGCCTATATAACACAATTAGGAATACAAGGCTTAGACCCAGTCCTTTTTTAACTTTTTAAAACTGATTTGAGATGGTTAGCCTGTGAGTTAAGGAACTATAGCAAATTCAGGGCTTTGAGTTTATTGTTAGGGTGTTTTCTATATCTTATTTAGAAATAGCTGAGAGGAGTTAACAGACAACAGTTCAGATTGCCTCACAGGGATAGGTGGTTTTCAAAACGTCAGAAGTCCACAGAATTGAGGTTACAAACATTTCTATATTAATGTTCATTTTGATTAGAGATCTGTCGGCTCCTGACAGCTTCCTGTCTTGGATTCTAAGAAGAAATTGAGCATCCTTGGAGTTACTCCAGTTGTGCAGAGACAGCACAAGGCAAGAATTGCCTCTTTCCATCTACAGACAAATTACTGTCCAGAAAAGGACACACTTGCAGAATAGTCGACTGATTATATCTGCCTAGACAGAGTAATCAGCCCTTAATAACTCTGCAGCACTAAGGTCTGTCAGATGATTCTGGGCCAGAAGGCTGAAGATTTGATGCTCCAACGTTTTGTAGTATAGGAGCTATCCAGGTGTTCAGCGGTCTCTATAAATTGGCTGAGTTTTAGAAGCCCATAATTTCAGTTAACTCAGTCATTCTGGATTTCTGATGGGGTTGAAGACCTATAGTCTCATAGCCAATCCTGGCAATTGACTTTGAGAGAAAAGATCTGAGTAGATGGTTTTCAGTTGACATTCATTCTAAAGCCAAGAAAAACAGCCAGGTTCAGAACTAAGTCTTTTAGATAGGAGAGATGACAGAGGTTCTGGTTAGTCAACAAAATGATAGACTGGGTATTAGGATTATCTTGTACCTCACTGGTACAAATAGGAATAATTATGCTCTAATTGTATTTTGAGAGAAAAGTGTTATTTTAACAGGAAGGGTGATATGTAGGAGGAGCTAAGGGGGAAGGAGCACCGAGAGGAAGAGATGGAGTAAGGAGAGGAGAAGATGAAGTAGAGGAGAAGCAAGGTGATGAGAGAGAGAAAGAGAGGGGGGGGCATGGAGGGAGATGTTCACGTGTCTTCACCAGTCAAAGAGAGTTTATATATTTAGGTTGGGCATTGGGTTACACTTCTGATTGAGCATTACCAAACTTATAAAGCCTTTGACTGACATCTAAAAAAAATTGTATAAAAGCAAAAAGGAAAAGGGGGCATGTGATAGGGGTTTTCTAGGGAGGGGAAATGGGGAAACGGTATGGCATCTGAAATGTAAATTATATATATATATATATATATATATATATATATATATATATATATACATACATACATATATACACATACATATATATTAATGTGCGAATCTTAGTCACCTAGAGTCCGGACCTGGGAAGATCAGCCTTTGTGGTCCTTTGTGGTTGCCCTCATAAACTTCGTATAAGAACTGCTCCCAGCTTTTGTTCAGGGGTTCTCTTGCCAGCATTCGAGAGAGCCCCGGTGCACTGGTATCATTAAACCTTATGTTGTTGCAGTGAATCTTCTGTCCGTGTGTGATTCTGTGGGAGCATGTTCCCTGGTCTGGATCTTAGAGTCCAACATTCCAACATAAACAAAACAACTTAACAAGGTAGAATCTTGCCTTGCAATCACCACTCCCCTAAACCTGTTTATTGCCTTCCTTAGCATCTTTCTGACAAGCTGGTTCACAGCACTGCTGCTTCTGTTCCCTTAGATCTGTTCAGCTCCCTGTAAAATCCATATTGCATCCTTATAGTTGAAAATTATACATTTTTGAATTCATGTTTTCAGCATTCTTTCCCACAGACTTAAGGGCTATCCTGAGGCACTCACACATCCTCACCTCCCTAATTTGTGCTGTCTCTTATTATTATGGAGTCATTAACCTTGGCAGAGAGGGCATTCCTCAAAGGAGGAACATGTACACTATTATACAAACAAGTCCTTTGCCCACAGTACTCCATGTGTTAACTCATGGAGAACCATGCCTGCTGACTGTTCCAGGGGCAGGAAACCATGTCCTACTGTCCCTTACATGGCCATGCTGGACTAGGCAGGCTGGACCTTTGCACATAAATCATTTATCAAGAAAATATCCCATAGACAGGCCCACAGGCCAATCTAACTAGGGACATTCCTCAAATGAGGCTCAAAATTTCCAGATGATTCTAATTTGTGTCAAAACTAATTAGGACATGGTATTTACATTGTGTTGTTTGAAAGCAGTAATTGGAAAAAATGAAAGAAAGAAAAGAACAAATGGGTGAAAAATTTAAGGGTTACTTTGTTGAGAAATCAGAGAAGAATGTCATAGAGGTATTTATCTACAATAGGTTAATATTCTTGCCTACTGAAAAATCTCTCTCTGTGTGAAACTGTATAGTGACATGTGTAATTAAACATGTAGTTTTACTGAGTCATGTTGAAAATAATATTGTAAAATGCTCTGAAGAATTAGGTCAGAAAGAACATCAAGGAATGAGGCGCCCCGTACCCATAGTGAAGCTTCACTAGTGCATCTGGTGCATGTACCTGCTTGTAAAGGGCCAGACCCAATGGCCTTAGAGCCCAAGTGTTTCCTGTACTCTTTCTGTGCATAGATTTCAAGGGCACATTATCAGATGGCTAGTCACGATGTCTGGGGATTCCAGCTTCCACTTTGGTCAATTATTCAACAGTTAAACTCTCACATTTAGGATAGAGTTTTAAAAATCTCTATCTCATTTTTTAAATTTTTTGGTTATGATTAGGTTTAGTGTATCAGTGTGATTGATTTTTGTGTGTGTGTGTGTGTTGTATTTTTAAATCTATTTGTTTAAATTTTTTTCTAGCTTTTCTCAAAGTAAACTCTAAAATTGATATCAAACACATGTTTTATTTTTTATTTTATTTTATTCTTTTGGTTTTTCGAGACAGGGTTTCTCTGTGTAGTCCTGGCTGTCCTGGAACTCACTCTGTAGACCAGGCTGGCCTCGAACTCAGAAATCCACCTGCCTCTGCCTCCCAAGTGCTGGGATTAAAGACGTGCGCCACCACCGTCCGGCCAAACACATGTTTTAAAATTAGGTATTTTTATGTTCAAAGCACTGTGCTAAATTCTTTAAACAACAACCAAAGCCACTCTGCTCTTTATTTTTTAACCCATGGATTATACTTCTTGTCCTGTAATTATGATACAGTCTTTCAGAATTAGAATCTGGTCATCTCTTGAAGTTTAAAAGTATGCCATAGAAGTAACACACACACACACACACACACACACACACACACACACACACACACACACAC